>APFE031628261.1:50261-116908 GCA_000404065.3 Pinus taeda | reverse complement strand
GTTACAATACATATTTATACATGTCGAAGCATCCAATACCATGGACTGAAAAACCATCACGTCCAATACCATGGACCAAAAAACCATCGATCCAATACCATGGACCGAAAAAACCATCGCGTCCAAAAAACATGTGCGAAAATCATGCACAAAACCATAGGTGGGTCCGCCCAACCTAACATAGGGTCCAAAACCAAAATTTTCCGGGCGCTGCCCCGAACCCCATAAAGTGGGGTTACGAGTACCCCTCAAACCCCCTATTAACTATGTGGAAAGAATATAACACAAGCCAACAGCTGCAAGGGGGTTTCATCAAAAGTAAGGTTCTTGATTTGAAAATCATTATCGGCCAAGGGAAGGTGGTCCAAATCCCTGTGGGGAGTAGTGATTGGCGTGACATTTAGGGCAACAGGAACTTACATCCTTGGTTCTTGTGTATTCAAGGGAGAAATTTGGGGTTTTCAAGGATTTTTAGATAAAAAAGGTGCTTGGGGAAGCCTTGGAGTTAAGAAACAGCTTAATTGCACTGGATTACTTGAGTTTAGATTAATTTGGTAGAGGTTTCAGTACAAAAATAGGGTTTCTGAGAAGGAAATGCAGTAAATACCTGGTCATGGTTGACTGAAGGGACAAATGGCTGTGGTGATTGCTTTGTTGGGTGCGCACAGTAGTCTACAGTGGCCTGGAGTTCAACAACTGATGGTGGTTGACGGTTGGGAGTAAGTTGTTGGTCTGGACGTACTTTGTGCGTGTATGGAAGGCAGAAGTTTCTTTTCTTGGTAAAAAGTGAAAACAATGAATATTTTTGTTTTTATGCACAAAGTCAATGACTTTTGGCGAGTGAATGGGAAAACGACAGTTGGTTTACTTAATTGATGAGACACTTTGTCGTTTAGTGGAAGCAGTAAGTGAGATATATCGCACCGCTTTTGGGAGGTTGGTGGTTTTCGCAGAGCGTCGCGTGATGCCACAAATTGAATCACACGTAGCATCAGTGAAAATTCAAAACAACTTATATCGTGCGGTTAACATTCGACCAAAAGGTCCACGCAATATGAGTGAGATTTGTTGGATGAGGGACGGTAGATGAAATGGCAGTCGGCGGCGGAAAGTGTTAGGGAGTTAATGGAAGGGGCCCGATGGCATAATAAACATAATTATATTGACTTTAATTATATCGGGGATGATATGATTGGACGAATGAAGGATTAATAACTTTAATGATATATCGGGGGTGATTGTATTGGCGGAGAGGCTATTAATTAATCCAGGTGATTAATTAATTCCTTTTTAACACATAGGGGGGTTTGGGCTCTTAATTAATCACGGTTCGATTAATTAATCCAACTGAATTAACTTTATTTATGGTTTATTTTTCAAACCATCGGGAAGGGATATTTATTTATTTTAGGATTTTTAGTAACAATACAGGAAAGGGTAATTTGTTTCGGGAGTTAAATAAATAATCAGAATTAAGAGTTAATATGACCATGGAAAATAAAATGCGCTAAGTAAATGCTTCTGAAAATACATTCGTCATCCAACATTATGTCTTAGGCTAAAATGTGTTTGGGGGGGTTTCTATAAAGAACCACTTATTTTTCCTAAGTAAAGAGTGATTTTACCTTGGAAATGGATTTGAAGGGAATGAATGAATTATGGAAGTGTTTCTAAGTAAACTAGTATTCCTAAAGAATGCTAGCCCTCTAGGTTTGGTAGCTACCCTAGAAACAATATTTTAAAGCAATTCAACGATTTCTTCTATGTGTAACAGATAAGAGAAAGATAATGGAACCAACCTAGAACTTCCGCTTAATCCCTTGCTTGATCTCTCTCCCCTTTGACATAGCCTGCAACTCCTCCCCATGCTTAACACACTTGGAGAGTACCTGCACAAGTACAGCAACAAAGAACCGTCAAAGCATCGTGATCTATTACAACATAAACATTACAAAATCAAATATATAATGAACAAATGATAGAATTCACAATTGCACAATCATGTGGAAGAAAACTTGAAGAACTTTATTAATAGAAGGGAGAATTACAACCCAGTTGTCTAATCCAGCATCATCCTCCCAGCTTCAATCCTTTTCCACCTCATGAAATAGCAAGATCACTCCAACAATACAATGTTCTTTCCTCAATTACAAACTATCAGCATTTCCTTGCAATTCACAATATTCCAGCCTCCAGATCTCTTAGATGAGGGATCCATTTATAGATGTGTGCAAGGGTGTGAGTCATCCATGGGGTTTGATTAGTTTCATTCCACTTGTTACAATGAGTTCCACAAGAGAAGGGATTGGATATTTCTTAGATCCCTTATTCATCCTTGGGAAAATTCATAGAGGCAAGTGGCATAGGAGAAAGTTCTGGAAGATTTCATGAACAATCAACTGAAAAATGTCCCGGAAATTTGTCCATCCTCGCCCATCGCACCCTATAGAAAGCCTAAACAGTACACATCGCACCCTGGCAATGTACCACTTAGTATGTATCGTACTCTACCAATGGAGCAGTCAGCATGGTTCAATTTAGGTAGTTTCTGGATGGTTTCTCATATGGAACTTTTGGGGAATGATGTATTTAGATGACTATGTTCCTTTAGGGTATGAAACAACTCTTTTAGGGGTTGATGAGCCCTAATACATCGACATATAAGTTTGGGGTCGATGTGCCCAAATATTTCTATAACAGTTGCCCCCCTAAAGTATGAAATCATAAATATTGATGTCGGGTGAAATGCTTTATCATGAGGATCCGAAGTTCCGAACTAGAAGGTGACCTGCATAATTTACAATACAATACATCATCATAATATAATTTTCATGATCTAGCTAAGGGAGGCATTCCCATGCTCAACATTATAAATTCATTTCACGTACATAGATCAAATAGCTGTCTATAGATACAGACTGGTGAATCTTTAGATATAGAGTCATCATCCATGGTTAGGATGACCATCTATGTATAGCCTTTGTACGTTTGATGTTTTTATATTCTTGAATATATCGCAGCCCAGATGGATGAAACTAGATCCAGGGTCTTCAAACTCATCCAATCTTCACTAGATGTACAAGTCAATCCATGTGGAGAGATGTTCTGAAGTCGAACATGGAAAGACATCGCCTGATTACCAGCCAATGATGTGAGTTGTTAATAGACACGAGAGGAATCACCGATAATGATAATGACCCTCAAGGTACTATAGTACAATTCATGTGGTGTGAATACATGATGCGATGTCGAACACCACGCAAAATCTTTCGGTCGAAGGCCATTGATGTCAACCTGTCGCCGGAAGTGAGAAACTTGCCATTGATGTATGCAAGCTCCAAAGCACTAAAAGGGTTGTTTCTAAGTCAACTTCTTGAATAATGAGCTGATGTCAACAATAAGTGACTTTTCGTAGGAGGGCCTTGATGTATCCCACATCTACGACACAAAACGAAGCAAATGATTTTCTGGAAGTGAAAAATGAACTAACGACACTAGGTTAGGGAATGGCGGTCATGAAAAAAATGAAGGTTGGCGGTATTGCGGTGGATGAGACATTAACTGGATGGTGATTTCTCAAATGAATGACTTCTCTTGAACATGTCGACAACTCTGAGATGAATTGGTAGCGTTAACCCCAAAAGATGGATGATATGAAAGACCAATGGTGAGATGACCGATGAACGGAATAACCCAACCCAACTCAATAATGGTGATGAAGTGAAAGTGTCATGTTCAAGAGTGACTTGCTACCATAAATTCTTCAAGTTTCTTCCCCTTTTTCCCCCGTCATTGCTGACCAGTACCTCTTTATTTTTGTCAAGCTTGAGGAGGATAACATATGATTGTTCTATAATTCACCCTTTAGGCAAACCTACCGCTATTTAATGTTTTAACAAGTCTAGTGACAGTGAAACTCGGTCTTTTCTATATGGACAAGTTTGTCGCTATTGTTTTAACGAGTTTAACGACAAGGATAACTCGGTCCTTTTCATTTTTAGAGAGTTTTAAAAAGGATGAAAAAAAACTCCACAAGTTCTTTTTCGTAAAGTAATCCCTTAGGTTCGAAAAAGGATAAAATAATACAGGAGGGATTACATTTCCAATACTTTAACGAGATGGAAAAGACAAGTGGTCGACAATCTTTTCATATTTAACGATTCTAAAAAGGGTTTAAAGAGGACTCTATTTTGAGGAACGAGCAGTGTCTAGGGTAGCAACTGGTTCCGATGATGTTGGAACTTCTCAAAACATGTTGATTTGTGTGAAGAGGCTAGCTAATAAGACCACTCATTGCAAATGTTCCTCAAAAAAGGGTAAAACAACCAAGTGGAAGCGTATGATCGGCCAAAGGGATGGTGGTGATGGGATGTACACAACCAAGGTTCAAAAGGCTGATAGAATGGCAATCACAAAAGGTTAATTACTTGTAAATGGGTTCATTTTTTGACAAGCTTGAACCATGGGGAACTATGCTTGGATTCAGTTTCATTTTTACACAAGCTTGAAACGAAAAACTATGCTTGGATTTAATTTCATTTTTACACAAGCTCGAAATGAAAAAACTATGCTTGAATTCAGTTTCATTTTTACACAAGCTCGAAATTAAAAACTATGCTTGAAGTTAGTTTCATTTTTACACAAGCTCGAAATGACAAAACTATGCTTGAAAATAAAATTAAAAATGGGTTCATTTTTAGACAAGCTTGAACCATGGGAAACTATGCTTGGATTCGGTTTCATTTTTACACAAGCTTGAAATGAAAAAACAATGCTTGAAGTCGGTTTCATTTTAACACAAGCTCGAAACGACAGAACTATGCTTGAAAATTGGTTTACATGCCCCCAGCATTATGGAAGGGATAGTCTTCTATAACCAGATGGAAATCACTATGGTGAAGCAGGATGGTTATCCAACACCTCTTTGGCTTCGTTCAGATAGACAAAGGTGAATGGTGTGATAGACCAATCACATAACCTACAGGGAAAATTATATTTACCATTAGGTGCATGCCCCCCAAGCTTCATTACATTCACCTAAGTAGACTACTCATGGCTATCAGGTGGGTGGAATGAAGGTTCTTTTACAAGATCAAGTGAAAGACTCGACTTGGAACTTTGCTCCATGGGTCCTTGTTTCATTTTTTAACGAGCTTGACACAACACAAGGAAATCTGCTTAGATCCTTGGTTTCATTTTTTAACGAGGTTGACACATGACAACTAATTATCCTCCACCTCCTTGATCACAAGTCATAAGTGGTCATGAAGGAGAGATCTGGTTCCAATGCCCCCAGTACATAATGTACAACATCATTGAATTGATCATCAGTCGATGTGGGTATGGAACAGGTTTCCACATAATTAACCCATGGCGGGGATGATACCATTGGCATAAATGGACCATTTAGGGATGATGGTTGACTAGGAGATATATTTGGACGAGGAAATGAAAGTTGGTCAATGGTGACAATCCTGCCTTCATGCAGGAAACAAATCACTCGAAAGAGTGTTGAAACAATAGCTCCCATGTGATCAACATAGTCACACCCAAGAAGTAAATTATAATCTAAAGGTCCTGTGACTACCATCATGTTCAGATAAACAGTTTTTCCTCCCAAAGTGATAGGTAATTGAGGAAGGATCCCTAATGGTCGACCAGTTCCTTTGTTAAAGCCCAATGGATTCTGTGTAACAGGCACAAGCGATGGCAAACCGAGCGCTTTCCAAGCAGTTGAGGAAGGGATACTCACTGATGCACCTTCGTCTATAATAGTGTCAAATACAATAATTTTACAAACTTGTACTATGATCTGGAAAGGTATATAAGAAGGAAGGTGGGATCCTACCAGTTGATTCCAATTAAAGGAAGTGACTAGACTACTTGGAGGGGGTACCATAGAAACGGGAGAAATAACCCCTTGAGTTACGAGAACTGGAGGATTCTCCTCCTGTCTTGATGGAACAGGTGGACTACACCCAAGCTCATTTGAATCTGAGGAAACAAAAAGAACTTGAGCGGTATCATTTTCACTCTCTTCGGGAAAGGTACGATTAGCTGAAGGTGAAATTGGGTCAATTGTTACCTCGACTTGTTGATTTTGGTCGGGTATAGACTTATAGGATTCACTTTCAGAGAGAGTGGTTTCGATTGATGGTTGATTTAAATCAATCGGTTCATCACCTAGTGAAGGATTCAGGGAGATTTTCCTATAACCATATGGAAGTCATTGCAGTGAAGCAAGATGGTTATCCAACACTCTTTTGGCTTCATCCAAATAGGGACAAAGGTGAAAGGAGTGTATACCTTCACATAACCTACATGGAAGCTTGACTTTTCCTTTCCTTCCATGAATTTTACTATCACTAGTTGATGATGTGTTTCCAACATGATCTCTAGAGGTTCATGACACGGGATGGTGTGAATGGGAAGACCATTCTTTCGAGATCCGAGGAAAATATGGACAATTTCGATGAAAATGTTCTTTTGCACAAATTATGCATGGATATTTGACTTTTTGAGGCTTAATGGATGGATTTTCATCAGATGTTGCATTCAGAGCAATGGTTGCTTGGTTGCCCCCTTGCTGAATTTCCTTCTTCTTCTTATTATTCCCTTTCTTCTTCTTCTTAGCCACCTAGTTACTAGTACCAATACTTTCACCAAGTGAAGAGGGAGAAGGGGAGGAAGAAACAAATGAGGAAGAAGGAAAAGGGTCAACTTTAGGATCACCTGGAGGTTGATTTTTTCCAGTTGGAGGAGTACTCGATTTCAGAGAAGTCTCGACATTCTGAACCAAGGAGGTTGAAAACAGCCATACTGGTAAGCCAATGGTAAATCCCGGAAGGGATAATGTTGCCATATAAGGAGCACCAATATTTCCAAAAGAAGGAAAAGGACTAGGACTCCCATCAAAAGGGATTCCTTGATCAGTGGACTCCAGATTTGTCATCATATGTCTCAATCTAAGATCAACTAAGGAATAGGGATGTTATTCGCAGTCAATTAATTTTAACGACACTTTGGACACAACTTTGCCTTTTTCAGTTTTTAAGAGTCGAGAAAAAGCTAAAGATGACTCTAGTCTCCTTCGATTTTTAATGAGCCTAAAAGGAAAAGTGCTCAAATGGACCCTTTCTTTTAAAGAGTCGAAAAGGAACGAAAGTGACTACTCTAGAAAATCTAGACAGAGGGATTACCAAACCAATCACAAAACTACAATATACACCTTGGTGATAAATTAAAAATAAATTACCAAGGACTTATGTACGGCAGTCAATCTTCCTGAATCTTGTGTTCAGTGCATTGTGATCAATAAGGTGGCAGACTCAATTTCCTATAGATAAAGGATATCAGCCTATTGTGGTCTCCCAATATATACGCGACAGTATGGGAATCACAAGTCCGTGCTACCACTTTTCATATCAAGGAGGAGGAATCACCCAACCTTCAATGAAAATGATAGCCACTAGTTTTAATGGCGTTGGAACATGTCTCTATCCTAGACCTCTAGATATGTTGCGTTAAGTTCCAAAGCGTTGTTAGGTTCATGAAATTTATTTTAAAGTTGATCTTGTTTAGAGTTTTCCTTTCAATGTTTCACCACGTGATGATAATCTGAAATTCCTAAGATGCAATCTACAATGATAAACAATCTTTGTTTATTTTGAGCAATGAAAATCCTAGCTACTAGAGAAAGAAAATTACAATGCTTTTAAACAAAGAGCAAAGAGCACACACTAGTGCATTTCCCTAAATCATATTTTCGCACATAAACCAAAAAAAATGCTGAATGCAAATGCATGTATTTGTTTTCATTCTCCTTAATGTGAAAAATGCCAAAAAGGAAAACTAAATGCAGCAAAGATCTGAAATATTTTACTCAAAATGACATTTTCAACAATTTCTTCTTCAAAAGAGAAAGGAAGACTCAACGACACCAATTTTGAATAAAAACGTTTTCGACACTTCGAATATAAACAAATCAAACCAAATATATGAATAAAAGTTCAATCGATAATCAAGGGAAGGAAGAATTCACGACACTTCTCTTTTCGACACAAAACGACAATTACGACACTTTTTGTATCAAAGCGACAAATCAATTTAAACAACTTTCGGACAATGGATTGTAAATGATGAATAAATACACAAAAACACTCACTAATCCTAATGTAATTAAGGCTGATATAAGTGATGCAAGTAAGCTTCAGTAAAAAGGTATTGTTCATATGCAACAAAACAACTAAACAAAACTAAAAACAAGGTCAAAAGCCCTCAATTTCTAGAATGGAAAAAGAGTTCAGTCAGTCATCGCACATGGGCTTCACAGAAACAGAGATGCATCACACTTACTACACTCAGGAGGTGCGATGCATACTGAGTTACAGTGGAAGACAGTGGGATGGTCCAGGGAGCGCAACTGAAATAGGTTTTGGCTTAGATGTGCAACTATTTTCAGTGAGTTAAGCTGGGCTTTGATGAACAGTAAAGAGAAAAGTATGAAGGAATATCTTGGGAGGTTATTGAGCTACCAAAAGGGCATCTAGATTTTCTTGCAACTCAAATGTTTAATTCATAAACTAAACCAGAGATTGACTGAAGCAGAATTCATCTACTATGCAATTGCAGAGCAAGAGCAGTTCGAAGGCTACCTGGTTGACTTCAGACTCTATCTATAGTTTATAGAACAAACAATAACAACAAACAAACATCTGTTCAGTCCCCAGCAGAGTCGCCAATTTTTTTCTGGGAAAACAAGTATTCCTAAAGAATGCTAGCCCTCTAGGTTTGGCAGCTACCCTAGAAACAACAGTTTAAAGCAATTCAATGATTTCTTCTATGTGTAACAGATAAGAGAAAGATAATGGAGCCAACTTGGAACTTCCACTTAATCCCTTTCTTGATCTCTCCCCCCTTTGACAAAGCCTGCAACTCCTCCACGTACTTAACACGCTTGGAGAGTACCTGCACAAGTACAGCAACAAATAACTGTCAAAGCATAATGATCTATTACAACATAAACATTAACGAATCAGATATATAATGAACAAATGATAACATTCATAATTTCACAACCATATGGAAGAAAACTTGAAGAACTTTATTAATAGAAGGGAGAATTACAACCCAGTTGTCTGATCCAGCATCATCCTCCTAGCTTCAATCCTTCTTCACCTCATGAAATAGCAAGATCACTCCAACAATACAACGCTTTTTTCCTCAATTACAAACTATCAGCACTTCCTTGCAATTCACAATATTCCAGCCTCCAAATCTCTTAGATGAGGGATCCATTTATAGATGTGTGCAAGGGTGTGAGTCATTTATGGGGTTTGATTAGTGTCATTCCATTTGTTACAATGGGTTCCACAAGAGAAGGGATTGGAGATTTCTTAGATCCCTTATTCATCCTTGGGTGAATTCAGAGAGGCAAGTGGCATAGGAGAAAGTTCTAGAAGATTTCATGAACAATCAACTGACAAATGTCCCGGACATTTGTCCATCCTCGCCCATCACACCCTATAGAAGGCCTAAACAGTATGCATCGCACCCTGGCAGTGTACCACTCAGTATGCATCACACTTTGCCAGTGGAGCAGTCAGTATGGTTCAATTTAAGCAGTTTCTGGATGGTTTCTCAGATGGAACTTTTGGGGAATGATGTATTTAGATGACTATGTTCCTTTAGGGTATGAAACAACTCTTTTAGGGGTTGATGAGCCCTAATACATCAACATATAAGTTTGGGGTTGATGTGCCCAAATATGTCTATAACAGGAAGGGGTGAATTTTTATGAAGGGGCTTTAGCACTTAGGCCTTACAAGTTATTGGGCTGAGGGTTCGGTCCCTCCAGAAGTCAGAGAAATGCTCTGAGCCCCTTTACCTTTCAGGTTGTTGGTGCCTTTAGTACTTATGGAAAATTAGTAAAATTTAGGGAAAAAATGAGTGAGGAGGTTAATTAGTTTGACTTTTGTTTATGATGTAAATGTCTTCATTGTCATCCATATGTTTAAGTGCTTTTGATGATAAAAGTATATGACTTGATATCTGGATAATCCTTCATCATACATAATTCTACAACCATTCATCTACTTACCCTACCTACTTATCCTACCATTTTTTCTTCTTTTATTAGGGTGCACTTAAACTACCAAACCCTTTTCAAAACCTTTTCTTTTCTTTTACAATGGTATTCTAACTAATTCTAACCTTATTACATCCAAGGGCTCAGATTAAAATGTTGAGCTCCTTCTTTTATTTACTCTACCTATCTATTTATCTACCAAGATTAAATAGTTTGGTCATATTTTATTCTCTATCTCTAAGCATGAAATTCAAAGCATGGAATAACCAAGATTAAACTATTTGGTTACCATGGATTGTGGCATAACAATACTTTGCACACAATCATTATTGTACAAAAAGTAAAATAGCAATGGCATTTTTCCTTGCACACTTTCATGGTCTTTTTATTTTTCTTGGGGTTCATTTTTTATTTTTTCTGACCTTTTTCCTTCTTTTTGTCATTTTATTCTTTTTCTAGGACATACCCTCTTTACATTTTTTTTATTTTTTAAAAATATGGAAAACATTTGCAACACGCAAAGGTATGTACATATTTCAGAGCTAAACCAAGTCAATCATGATATATGACACCTATTGGTATAGGAACATAACAGTGGCTCCACTTGGGGATGGCTTTCCCTGGTGGAAAGTCAAGAACTGTAGATCAATGGCCTTTGAAAAACTTTGATTTTTACTCTGCAATTCTCCTTTACCTTGATGCCTTATTGATATTTACTGACAGTAAAACTTTTGAAACTTAGGGCCTTCTCTTCGGGCTTCAACTCCAAAATTACCATCCAATGAACAATGAACATTATGAAGGATATAGTATGTACCGTTAAAAAAACCTAGTAAGATTAGAAACTAGGATCAATGTAGTGCTTTAACTTTCGACCATTGACTGGTCCTCCTCCGATCTCTACGCCATCCAATTCTTTAAGAAAATATGAATTATTTCCTCTAAAGGCATATATTGTGTACGGACCTTTCCACAGGAAGTCAAATTTCCCATGTTTTCCTTTGTCCTCTCTCCTTGAATCCCACTTTAACACTTTGTCTCCCAGGTAGAAGTCTTCTGCTTTGGTCCTTTTGTCAAAAATATTCTTAAGTTTTTCTTGCAGTACTTGGGCTTTGTTGTATACTTCCTCCCTAGTTTGATGTAAATGGATAGTCTGGTTAATTCTCTTCTGTATATCATTTGGTTCCACTTGGGATTCTTGAAGTAATTTCATGACTGGAACTCCTAAAGATAAGGGGAAAACTACCTCCATTCCATAGACTAGCTCATAGGGACTGGTTCCAATGGATTTCTTAGTTGTAATCCTATCTGCCCACAAACCATTGGTTAATTTCTTGTTCCAAGTTTTCTTATTGTCTTCCAATAGTTTTTTGATAATATTCATTAAACTTTTATTGGAGGATTTTGTCAGTCCATTTCCTTGAGGATAGTAAGCTGTGGAATGACCAAGTGTTATATGATACTTGTGACAGAAATCAATCATTTTCTTTGACTTGAAGGTTGCAACATTATCTATGATGATTTTGTTAGGACAAGCAAACCTAGATAGAATGTTAGCTTCTAGAAAACATATTATTACAGTATCAGTGGTCTGTCTAGAGGGAATAGCTTCTATCCATTTGGTAAGGTAATCAGTTGCAGTGAGTATCCATTTATGCTGAGCAGAAGAGGGTGGATGGATTTCTCCAATGAAGTTAAGACGCCATTGTTGAAAAAGTTTTTCTGTGGAGATAGGTTTCAAAGGCAAGGGTAAAAGTTTTCTTTTTCCTTCGAAGATCTGGCATTTATGGCAGGAAGTTACAAATTTTTTAACATCTGCAAACAAGGTTGACCAGTAAAATCCATCTCTTAGATTTTTGTCAGCAGTTGACTTCCAGTAGAGATGTCCACCACAATCCCCTGCATGAAATTCTTGGAGTACTTTGTCAGATTCTTCTTTTAATAAACAGTTCAACAAAATACCTTCATGATTTTTCCAAAACAAAGTATTATCCATAATGCAAAATTTTGAAGCTTTCGTTTTCAAAAACCTACTTTTAGTTCTGGATAACCTTGGAGGAGCTTGTAGGTTTTGTAGAACATATATAATATCAGCGTACCAGGGGGAATCTAGAAAGGGCTAGTTGATCTGTGGAGTCACCATCTCATGTTCGTTATCTAATTCTGCAGTAAGATTTATGTCTAGGGCTTGGCAATTTGTTTCTGCCATAAGTTTGGCCAACACCTGACCTTTAATTAACTTGGTAGGTTTATCTCTAAATCATATTCTAAAATAGTAGCTATCCATTTTCCTCTCTTGCCATCAACTCCATCCTGTGTCAGGATGTCTTTGACTATAGCATTAGGAACATAAGTTATTACATGAGAATACAAAATATACACTCTGAAATCCTTAATAGCTTTTACCAAAGCAAAAGTTTGTTTCTCCATTATTTTATACTTTAATGAGGCATCTCTAAGAGCTTTACTAAAAAAGGCTATTGGTTTTCACATCCTTGATCATCCTTTTGTAGTAAGACTGCAGCTATGGTGTGTTCTGATGCAAAGGAAAAGATAATGAAGTCTCTGTCAAATTTTGGGCTTGTAAGGACCGGTGTTCGAGTTAAGGCTAATTTTATTTCTTCAAATATTTTTTAGCCTCTACTGTCCACTTAATAGCCGAATCTTTTTTCAACATGTTATTCAATAATCTAATTAGTTCAGCTAAGTTAGAGATGAATCTTCTTAAAAAAATTATTTTTCCTAAAAATGCCTGAAGTTCTTTAATGTTTCTTGGGTGAGGTATTTGCAAGATAGCTTCAATCCTGGTTGGGTTAATCTAGATTCCATCTTTAGAGATAATGTGGCCTAACAGTTTTCCTTCTTCCAACCCAAATAGAGACTTCTTTGGGTTTAGAGAAATGCCATATTTCCTGCATTTAAGAAAAACTTGCCTGAGATGATTTAGGTGCTTTTGATCTGACTTAGAAAAAACCATAATATCATCAAGGTATATAACCAGGAAGTCATGGATTTCCTTTGCAAAGGCAATATTCGTTGCCCTTTGAAAGGTGGCTCCTGCATTTTTTAGTCCAAAAGGCATTTTGAGATACATGAAGGTGCCCCATGGGGTTGTGAATGCAGTTTTTGCTTGGTCATCAGGATGGACTAAAATTTGGTTGTAACCCGAGAATCCATCTAAAAGTGAAATTCTTGTAGAACCTACTACCCTTCGTAGTATGTGATCCATTTTAGGTAAGGGATAGTTGTCTTTGAGTGAGACTTTGTTCAAATTTCTAAGGTCAACACACAGTCTGATTTCTCATGTTTTCTTTCTTGTAGGGACAAGATTAGATACCCAAGCTGAAAACCTAATGGGGGCAATGATTCCTACTTCATATATTCGTTTGATCTCCTTTTCAATGGAAGGTAATAAAACATGATTAATTCTTCTTAGATTTTGCCTAAAAGGTCTCTGATCTTCTTTCAAAGGGATAGTGTGTTGTATAATACTGGTATCATAGGATTTTAAGTCTTCGTAACTCTAGGCAAAAACATCCTAGAATTCTTTCATTAGCTCAATATATTTCATCTTTTCATCAGGGGGGTAATGGTTTAGACAATTTTATCAACTTAGGATTTTCTTGAGTTCCTATGTTGCATTCTTCAATGTCTGCTTTCAAGGGCTCTATCTTAGGCTTTTTAGGAATATCATTGGAGTCAAATAAGTCCTCCAAAGGAGTCAATCCCTTGGGTAATTGGTTATATTTGAGATTTATGACTTCAGTTTCATCATCAATTATTTCATCAATATCCATTTGCTTTAAGTCCTGAATATCTATTTTTATGAATTTAGTAGGGTGAAGCATGTTTATTGAATTTTCTTCCAATTTGTTAATGTCTAACTCATTAGTGTGATCAAAATATGAAACTATGTCTACATCTATATTAATGCTAGCAAATTCTTCATCTAAGGTCAGAAAGTGATTAATTTGCTTATCATTTTCAAAATCTTGCCAGTTCTTAAGATTATCAGGTATAGTTGGCTTGTGCCTAACCTCAGCAGTATACTAGTGATTGGGCTGAAAAGGCAATTTATAGGTGCTGGAAAACATAGCCAGGCTATGATCTTGCATGTTATGTTTTCTAGGAATGGTTGCAAGCTTGGTTTCTAAAAAAGTGTTAAGGATTTCTACAACTGTACCTCTATAAAGTCCTAATCTAGGGTCTCTGGTTATGTAAACTCCTTTAATCTGTTTAACTATTAGTTCAGAATCTCCCATGATTGATACCCTTATAGCTCCTAATCTTTTAACCAATTTGAGGCCTAGCAGGAGTGCTTCATATTCTGCCATATTGTTTGTACATTTGAAATTTAATCTATAAGCATGCCCCTCTGCATGATCATTTTCTAGGTTATAAATCCATACTCCTACACCTGCACCTAATTTGTTTACTGAACCATCAAACTCTAAATGCCATAAGATTTCATGTTCATATTTTTCATCCGGGGTAGTGGAGTCTTTCTTAGCTAAGGCATCTGGATTTTCTTTGTCATCTAATATCTCTTGAATTTGGACAGTTGACTTTTCTTTTACAATTTCTTTTGGTTCTGCTACTATATCATTTGGAGTATCTTCTAGATTAGTTTCTGCATTATAGAGAATAAAGGAATCCATATCAGAATGCACAGAGTAAATAGGAAAGTTTTGAGATCTTTCCTAACTGCTCACTACATACTTCATTAAAGTTTCTCTATATAGCTTCTTTGGTTGTCCAAAAACAGATATGGTAGCATATGACATGTCTAATTGTAGAGACCCCTGAAGTTTGACCCCCCAGGATCTGGACAACAGCATGCCATACTTGGGTGGGATATCTGCTACAATAATGTCCATAAGTATAGTTTTGGCAGGGTACTAAACCAAAGAGACACACAAATCCTTTATAAGTCCTAAACACCACACTTGGCTTGAATCAAAGGAAAATAAATTCGTATAGGGTCTAGTAATGTCTAAGTTGAGTTTCTCCATAACAGACTTAGGCATGAGATTGTGTGAGGCACCAAAGTCAAACATGGCATTATGCAAAATCTTGTCATGGATATTGAGACTGACATAGAAAGGCGGTATCCCTCCTTCCATTGGTTTCCCATTTACCTCAGGGCCAAAAATTAACTCGGGCTGGTCATCAAAGAGATTTACAGAGTCTTCATTTTCAGTGATTTTTAATGATTTGTTTATCTGCAACCCGTAAGTATTATGTTTTACCAGTTATGTTAAAGGAACTGAAATTTTAAGCTTGGCCACCTCTGCTCCAAGATTAAAGGGCGAGATTACTTTGTCTATTTGAACTTTTTAGATTTCTGGTAGCAGTGTTTTCTATGTTTTCTTCTCTTTCATAACTTGGGACATCCTTTGCTGGTTTTTCTAATCCGATCTTTGAAGATTCTTCCATTGTTTCCTTGGAGGGAAGAGAAGTGGAAGGTTGTTAATTATTGGGTTGATTATCAGACACATCTTCTATGGTGGGGCTGGGAGGATTTTGATTTGTTCTAGAAAGGATCTGAAGTGTTTTTGTCACTAGAACTATTTTATCCTTTTTAGGTTGATTAGGATTTGTTTTCTGGTTTGGTTCGAGGCATCAGTACTTTTTTTGCTTCTTAAATTATATTGCTTATGTACCTCAAAAATAGCATAATCATATCCCTGTCTGAAATCAAATGACTCCTGGTCATCTTGAGCTACTAGGAAGACATCTTCCTCATCATCTAGACCCATTAAATTTATCTAAGTGTCTTGTTCAGGGTATTCTGAGTGGGAGCTCTCTGCATAGTGTTCTTGGAAAGGTGGTCTGATGTTTTGGTCAGGAATATTCTTTCCAGTATTTTGGTTCGGATTTTTTCTAAAATTAGGATTTCTCCCTGAATTAGCCTGTTGGCCATCCCAAGGAGATTTCCTTTCAATTATTTCAACTATGTCTAACAATCTATCCATTCCTTTAACTATAACATCCATATTTTGTTTAAAGGGTGTATCCTCTTCTTTTGTAGGTATTCTTCTCTTGTTCCTAGCTTTGGCTCTTTTGGAAAGTAGGTTAGCCTCAACATTTACTGCTACACTCTGCATTTCTTCCAGAGTGGGGGGATTCCTTTCTCTTAACTGGAAAACCATATCTGAATCAAATCCATCATGAAATTTGATCAGGGCTAAACTAGGTGGGGGTCTAAGGTTGAGTGGAATAGCACTATAAACACTATTGAACCTAGTGCAATAGTCTTGAACGGTTTCATGAGGTCCCCTTTTAAGGTTCTCATATTCAGATAAAATCTGCAAGGGGTCCTTCCTTTTCTCCCACCTATTTAAGAATTGTTGGTAAAGAACTCTTAAGATATCTATACTTTGGGGGGCTAAAGATCTAAACCAGGTTCTAACTTCCCCAGTCAGACTCTGAACAAAAATTCTCATTTGAATGTCAACTGTGTCAATTTCATATATCTCAAAATAGTCGGTCATTTTCTTAGTGTGTTTCTGAGCTGTGTAGGTTCCAGTGCCATCAAAAGTAGTAATTTTACTCTGATAGTCCTGAGGCATGGCACCTAGGGGAGTAGGCATCACAAGGGGAGCATATCTATTGGCCATGATTCTAGGTTGGGTAGTAGTATGAACGGGAGTTGGGGTAATAGGAGGTGTTTGGATTGTGGAGGAAGAACTAGAGGTAGTGGTGGGATGGTGGGTGATGATTGGCTGGGGAGGAAGTAAAGGGATGAAGGGAGGGGTGGAATGGATTTTAGAAGAGTGAGGAAATAGTGATGAACTAGCAGAAAGAGAAGTAGTTTCAGAAAGTTCAGGTGTTCTATCAATGGTAAGAGATGACTGAGTCAAATTCTGCAGATATCGATCAATTAACAAATTGGCTCGTTGAGCTTCAAGTTCTCTGAGGAATTTCGGATCTTGGACTAGGTCCAATAGTTCATTGTCAGATGTGGTTCTAAATAGAGAGAGTTCAAAATGTTCGTCAAAAGGAAGATATTCTAAGAAAAGCCACTCAATAGGACATGAATGTGATCTAAACAAAGGTCTGGGGCTCAATGAACTTTCTTGTCTTCTAATTATTCTTGGAATCAGGTTGGGATTTTCAAACACAAGGGGAGGATTTGGATCAGGGTTAGCCCTGGTGTAATGAGTTATTCCTGAAGCTAGATTTCGAGCCTTTCAATGCTATTCTTTATGGATTTTTCAAAATAACTTCTATCAATCCTTTAAAATACTTCAAATTAAGCTTTTTAGGTTTCTTAAAGGTTTGCTTCAACTGAGGATTAGTTCTTCCCCAGTATGTTCGCCACTATGTTACAACTCAAATTTTCCTTAGAAGTTATTGGAAATAAGGAAAGGATCGAAGGTAACTACAAACCAATCTTTTAGACTCGGGTGCTAGCCCACCTAAGTCCAGAGAGAGCTCTCTCTTTATGATTTAGCTATGTTTGAAAATATTTTAGGCTAGTATTAATTTTCAATGAGGTTGTTTTGTTTGAGAGTGGTGGAGTTCTGAAACAAATGGGCAAACTAGGATTCTAGGCCATTGGGCTATGGAGTCAATCAGGGATAATTCACTGGATTAAGTCAAATTGCTTAGGTATGAGTTTAACAAGCAGGATACCATAATAAAAACAAACTTTGGGGCTTGAATGGATGATATTTCTTCTCAAAACTAGAGGGAAACTAAGAATCTTCAAGTTAGGATTAAAAAGAGGAAAGGAAGATAGGTCAACTAGCAGAGGGAAATTAAAAATCCTATACCAGGAACTTATTAGAGAAAAACTACAGGGATAGAGGAGGAGTTAAGAATTCCTTTATAGAGATAGTTTATAAGAAAACATAGAAATTGTAAACTGTTGATAGCAAAGAGCAATAAAGCTAATTATGATACACTATGACTATTTTACCATTTAGATTTAAGATGCATGAAACATTGAAACATATCGAAAACACATAAAATCACAAGGATAGAATACTTATTTGTAATTATACTCCACAGGAATCTGATGAAATGTCCTCAACTTTCATTCCTTTTCCAGTAAAAATCCAAATTTGAGTACAAAAGCTTTCTCTGCTTGATAGCATAGATTTACAGAGATGTTATAGAATCCACCCACAACACTTCGAATGGAGAAGTATTTATACAAAAATTACGTCAAAATATCTCATAACTACATGAGATTTATTCTAGGGAATACAAAATATCTTTTACAAAAAGATAGAGATAGATGCAAAACTGATTGTTGTTGTCCCTTTATTTATGGAAGAGTTGGAGGTTGAAACTCAGATTTTCCTCTTGCTATTGCTTTAGTAATTGTGTGTTGGATCTTTGCTTACTTTTCCCTATTGATACTCTTTACCTGTCCGTAATACTCTTTACCTGTTTACTAGACTTTACCTCAGTAAATATTTTCTATTTACCTCTGAGTTACCATAGTAAATTATAGGATATCGGTCATGCTGGTCCACCATTCTTCATTTGGTATCATCATTCTGATCAATTTCTTGTATATTGTGTCAGCTTCAGTGTATTTTGTGAAATTGGGTTGGATTGTGAACAGGTGATTCACTTCATGCTCAATATAGAAAAGATTTTCCAAACCATCATACAACACTTTTCCTGTAGGTAGCGCTTTCACTGTGGAAGAGTTGGCTTGACTTTTGGCTTGTTTGTGCAGTTTCTCAATGTAGTCCTCGTGAGTCATCAGCTTGTCATTTATGACCAGTGGACTTGGAAGTCCTTTATCTCTAAGAATGTCATATTTTACCATAAAATCATCTATGTCTCCTTGAATACTTTGACATCTTCTTTCCAGGTTCAGCATTAAGTTCTTCTTAGTAAGAACTTTCTCAATTTCAAGGATAACACTAGTTCGATCCTCGATATCCCATTGTTCTAGTTGTTGCTTTCTTTTGTTATTCAATAAATTGATCAATTGGATTGCTTCTTCAAGTTTCTCTCCCAATTCTTCCCTGGTCTTCTGTATAGCCTCTGTACCTAGTTTAACTAACTCAGTCTGTTCAAAAATGATCTGGATAGCAGACCAAATATCATTGATGGAATCAATGATATTGGTCCATAAAATATATTTAATATCTTTCAAAGGCTTTTCCAATGTTAAGTCATGTTCTAATGTATTGATTCTTTAAGTCATTCTTCTATTTTTTCTCTCTTCTTCAGTGTAATCAATCTGTGATAGCTCATAGTTTCTTTCCAAGCTAGTAACCATTTCTTTTAGTTTCTTTATTTAAATTACTTGAATTTTCATTTCCTCCATGGACTTTATTAAGTCCTCTGTTTGCTTTGTTGAAGTTGTTGTTGCTTCTGGTGTACTTGTTGTTGTTGTTACTGGTAGAGCTGTTGCTGGAGGAATGTTGGGTGCCAAAGATGTTGCAATAGTAGATGGCACTACTGTAGAAACCATGGGTATTACAGTTTGAGGAATGGTGGTTGGCTCACCCTATTTGGACTGCAAAGCTTTTCCTAGTTCTTTCTCTGTTTCTTTCAACTACTCATTCAACTTAAGGATCAAGTCCATAAGTTCTTCCTCATTTTGTTTCTCAATTACTTCTGTAGTTTGTGGATGTATGAGGGGAGGGAGTTTAAGTTGTTTCCTGAGTGCAGCAATGTCCTCATTCTTTTTCTTTATCAAACTTTTAGCTACTTTAACATCTTTGGGATCATGTCCCAACTCAATCACCAGGTCTTCCAATGATTTTATCCTGGTGTCCTTAGCCTATGAAGAGGCTTTTTCCAACTGTAATTGTGCTATAGTATTACTCAAAGAATTCTGCAACTGATGTGAAGTGATGGCTTTACTAGTCAATGTGGAATAGACCATCTCACCTGTTTGCTTATGGAGCTCAATCTGATCAATTGGGTGGGCGTCTCTGGCAAGAATTTCAAATTTTGTTTTTAAATAATTAGCCATGGACTTTGGATGTTGTATTGTTGGCTTCAAAAAGCTCATCTGCATCTTTCCCTCTTTGATATCAAAGGCTGACATCAACCTTGTCTGATTTGTAGGAGCCATTTTCAGATAGTGTGCATAGGTTTGAGCTTTGAGCTTCTCATTCCTAGCTTTAATCTCTTTGTACTTTTCTTTCAAATCCTGAATCTACTCTGAAGCTATCCTTAGTGATGACAATTCTACACTTTGATGCCTTCTTAGTGCCTGTGTTTGAGAGGTAGATGGTTTCTCCCCTGCTAGTGTTGTCTGCATTGTGTCGCTTATTGTCTCTTCATATTCCTATTCGAACAGAGGATTTAACCTCTGCCTCTTTACATATACCTGGTCCAATGGCACTGTAGAGGGGCTAACCTCATTCCTACTTCTTTTTTGAATTCGCTCCTCACTAAGAGGGGTTTGCAATACTGGAGGGTTGCCCATGTTTGTATCAGTCTGGGTCAACTCCTCAGAAATGCTCTGTGGCCCTGAATCTTTTCCCTGTCCTAAAATCTCAGGTTGTCCTGATGTTTGTGCACTATGCTCCTGTGTTGGTCTCTGCAAAGATTCTTCAAGCACCTGTACAGAGGGATCCAGATCAAGTCTTCTTTCCAAATCTTTCAAAACATTTTCTACTTCAACTTGTGTACTATATTGTTCTATAAGTGTTCCTTCCACCCATTCATTTTGATTTGCATACTATTCTATCTCTAGAATTCTATGATGGATGTAGGAGGATAGCTTATGCTTTTGCCTTTTGTCATGGATGAAGCTGTGAGGATCATAACGCCAGATGAAACTCTTTTTCAATCTCAACCTCTCAAGGATTTCCTCTGCCTCTTTCCCTGCTTTTATGTTGTTGCAAATAAATGGGCCTAGGTGATCCTTTATCCTTAGTTGAGCTTTCTTCTTACTCTTCATAAAGTGAATTTCATCAGAGTTGATCATTTTCCTGTAGTACTCCAGGGCAAATAATCGCATGGGGAGGTATTTTGGCAGTTTAAAGGGAGGCAACTCACACCCATAAATTCTGATCTCGGTATGGTTCTAGTACAAGTACAAGTCCCCAACCTTGTATTGCTTGGATAACTGTAGAATTCTCTTAATATCAACACTGATTTTGGGAGGGGGACTTCCTATCAACATGGCAATTACCGGATGCACAAATTGATCAATAAAATCTGTAAAAGGATAGGGAGAAGAAGGTGAATTATGAAAAATGGAAGTCCAGAAGATGAGTGACCTGGGGTTCCCTCTAGTGTCAAGATTTTGTACAGAGAAAGGGAATTTATCAGATTGGTAGTAGAGGAAAATATGATACAGGACTGAAGAATATTTAAATACCATCTCATTCTCTAATCTAATGAATTGGTCATGCATCTTATCAGCAATGAATGTAGCATAGTCAAATTTGGCTGTAGGAGGTTGACCAGGGGTGAAAATAGACATGTAGGTTAAGGTCAACTCATCTACATAATCGCTAGTAGTAAAACCCAAAATGCAAGCAATCATGGTGATGATATCCTTGCCCAGACTTGTAAAGAAGCTTGAAATGTAAGGAGGGGGGCCTTTTGGCCTGTACTTTTCTTCCATGAAGGTCTGACAGATTTGGGTAATTTCAAAACTGGACATCCTTGAAGATTTTTCAAGTAAATCAGCAATGGAAAGGGGAGTGAGGTCCTGGCTAGGCTATAATTGCAAGATTTCATTTATAGACTCAGTTGTAATGGTGAAAAGGAATTTCTGGTTAGGGGACATTACAATTCTCATATTGGGGTCGTAGTTTGCATGGCATTGGTGGACAATATTTGGGAAAATATGGACAGTGGGGAATTGATATTTAGGTAATTGTGATTCCCAAAGACCTATTCTCTTGGCATTGTTCAAATAATTGTCCCGATACTTGCAGTGTAGCTTCAAGGGGGTTTCATCAAAAGTAAGGTCCTTGATTTGAAAATCTTTATCGGCCAAGGGAAGGTGGTCCAAATCCCTGTGGGGAGTAGTGGTTGGCGTGACATTTAGGGCGACAAGAACTTCCATCCTTGGTTCTTGTGTATTCAAGGGAGAAAGTTGGGGTTTTCAAGGATTTTTAGATAAAAAAAGGTGCTTAGAGAAGCCTTGGAGCTAAGAAATAGCTTAATTGTACTAGATTACTTGAGTTTAGAGTAATTTGGTGGAGGTTTCAGTACAAAAACAGGGTTTCTGAGAAGGAAATGCAGTAAATACCTAGTTATGATTGACTGAATGGATAAATGGCTATGGTGAATGCTTTGTTGGGTGCGCACAGTAGTCTACAGTGGCCTAGAGTTTATCAACTGATGGTGGTTGATGGTTGGGAGTAAGTTACTAGTCTGGACATACTCTGTGTGTGCATGGAAGGCAGAAGTTTATTTTCTCAGTAAAAAAGGAAAACAATGAATATTTTTGTTTTTATGCACAAAGTCAATGACTTTTGGTGGGTGAATGGGAAAATTACAGTCGGTTTAATTAACCAATGAGACACTTTTTCATTTAGTGGAAGCGGTAAGCAGGATATATCACACCGCTTTTGGGAGGTTGGTGGTTTTGGTAGAGGATCGCACGATGCCACAAATTGAATGACACGTAGCATTGGCGAAAAGTCAAAACAGCTTATATCGCGTGGTTAACATTTGACCAAAAGGCCCGCGCGATATGAGCGAGAGTCGTTGGATGAGGGAGGGCAGATCGAACGGCAGTCAGCAATGGAAAGTGTTAGGGAGTTAATGGAAGGGGCTCGATGGCATAATCAACATAATTATATTAACTTTAATTATATCGAGGATGATATGATTGGACGAATGAAGGATTGATAACTTTAATGATATCGAGGGTGATTGTATTGGCAGAGAGGCTATTAATTAATCCAGGTGATTAATCAATTCCTTTTTAACATGTAGGGGGTTTTGGCTCTTAATTAATCGTGGTTCGATTAATTAATCCAACTGAATTAACTTTATTTATGGTTTATTTTTCAAACCATTGGGAAGGGATATTTATTTATTTTGTGATTTTTAGTAACAATACAGGAAAGGGTAATTTGTTTCGGGAGTTAAATAAATAATAAGAATTAAGAGTTAATATGACCATGGAAAAGAAAATGCGCTAAGTAAAGGCTTCCGAAAACACGTTCTTCATCCAACATTATGACTTAGGCTAAAATGTGTTTGGGGGGGGGTTTATAAAGAACCATTTATTTTTCGCAAGTAAAGAGTGATTTTACCTTGGAAATGGATTTGAAGGGAATGAATGAATTATGGAAGGGGTGAATTTTTATGAAGGGGATTTAGCACTTAGGCCTTATAAGTTATTGGGCCGATGGTCCGGTCCCTCCAGAAGTCAGAGAAATGCTCTGAGACCCTTTAACATTCAGGTTGTTGGTGCCTTTAGTACTTATGGTAAATTAGTAAAATTTAGGGGAAAATGAGTGAGGAGGTTAATTAGTTTGACTTTTGTTTATGATGTAAATGTCTTCATTTTCATCCATATCCTTAAGTGCTTTTGATGATGAAAGTATATGACTTGATATCTGGATAATCATTCATCATATATAATTCTGCAACCATTCATCTACTTATCCTACCATTTTTTCTTCTTTTATTATCAAAACCTTTTCTTTTCTTTTACAGTGGTATTCTAACTAAGTCTAACCTTATTACATCCAAGGGCTCAAATTAAACTATTGAGTTGCTTCTTTTATTTACTTTACCTATCTATTTATCTGCCAAGATTAAACAGTTTGGTCAGATTTTATTCTCTATCTCTAAGCATGAAATTCAAAACATGGATAACCAAGATTAAACTATTTGGTTACCATGGATTGTGGCATAACAATAGTTTGCACACAATCATTATTGTACAAAGAGTAAAATAGCAGTGGCATTTTGACTTGCACACTTTCATGGTCTTTTTATTTTTCTTGGGGTTTCATTTTTTATTTTTTCTAACCTTTTTCCTTCTTTTTGTCCTTTTATTCTTTTTCTAGGGCATGCCCTCTTTACATTTTTTAATTTTTTTTATTTTTCCAAATATGGAAAACATTTGCAACAAGCAAAGGTATGTACATATTTCAGAGCTAAACCAAGTCAATCATGATATATGACACCTATTGGTATAGGAACATAACAAAGAGGAAAACCCACAAGAATTCTTCTCTTCTTATAGAATCTTCAAATGATGAATTCCAAAACCTAAGACCCTTGACAAAGATCTCTCCAAGACCAAATCAACCTTACTCCTTGAGTAGATTTCTTTCTAGCAATTTTGACCCAGCAGCTTTCACCCCAACAATTTCTTCTCCAACTTCGATCCCAGTAGGTTCTTCTGCAATGTCGACCCCAACAGTTTCTTCCACAATTTGACCCCAACAGTTTCTTCTGCAACTTCAACCCCAACAGTTTCTTCTACAACTTCAACCCAACAACTTTCCAGCAATTTTGACTTTCCCAACAACTTGATTTTACTAGCAACTTCGACTTGCCCAAAAACTTTCCAGCGCTTCGAATTGCCCAACAATTTTCCAACAACTTGACTTTCCGAGCAACTTTAGACACTCTGACACAAGAGAGAGAGAGAGAGAGAGAGATCCAAAAACTTGTATCTTGCTTTTCTTCCTCTTTTCCTTTATTTTCGTCCTTTTCCATATACTTTCTTGAGGAGAACGAACTTGCTTGTGTGTGTCCAAATAAGTTCGAGTTCCTTCTTATATATAGGCTTTCCAGGGGTACGAATCGCTTCCTTGAAGACGACTTGATATTTCATGTAGGCTAACTTGCTTGATGCACCATGTCAAGGTCTTGGAGGGTCTTTGACTCTAATTTTACTCCAATAATTTTTTCTTTACAATAGATAACATGCCCAAAAGGGTCTTCCATACATGACAATGAATCTTATGACTTGTTGACTCAAATACAATCCCTAGAAGCACTCAATGGGTGCTTGACCTATAAAATAAATTTCCCTTGAACATGAAACCCATGCCTCAAGAATGACAATAATCAAATACATAAAATCATGATTACATTTGTCAATATGAAGACTGAACCTAGTTACATATTTCAACACAATGATCATAATAGACCAATATAAGTTTTATTATTGTAGATGAAGTCAAACTCAATTACTATGCACTTATAAGTTGATGTTATTAAAGTGATCACCTAGGAGCAATTAAGGCACCATTATTTTAGGAAATATCTAAGACATGGACCTTTTCTTCATGTAAAAATACTAAGAATAACACTAAGACTATAATAAAGCCTCCTTCACACTTATAGTAAGAGGAATCCTAAGACTATAACAAAACCACCTTCACACATAGGGATTTCCTAGAACTGTTGTACCCCAAGTGCTCCCAAGTTTTTATCTTTGATCAAATGAATTAAAAATATGGATATTTTGTTCATGAAAAAAGACTAATGGGAATTGTAAGATGATAAAAAAACTTCCTTGATGCCTACTTACAATTTCCTAGATCTTTGGTCATGTGCATAGAGAACTTATGATAATGTGACTGTAGATTAGATCCCTCTTTTAATCATTCAAAGGGTTGCTCAATTTTCACCCTTGATTTCATTTACCCAATTTTCTTATGAAATATTGAGAAGAGGACAATTATTGAAGACATTCAAGACCATTAGACTAGAGAGAGAGAGAGAGAGAGAGTATTAAGAGGAGTGAACTACAAGGAGAAAGGAATTAGACTATAATAAAGGTATGGATCTTGGATATGTTACCTTTTCTTCTTGTTAATAGAATCTCCTTTCTTTTGCACCCTACTCCCCTCTTGCCCAACCCACTTCCCCAACAATTTAATTACGTTTTTACATTGAATTACACATCCTAAGAAACCCACTGGGAACTTCTCCTCATTCTGAGGATGGCACCCAAAGTAAATTGGTTTATTGCAATTTTTGGAACATAACCCAACATGGACATCAATTGAGGCCCACAATATTCATAAGGTGGCCATCATAAGGACTTGACCCTGCAACCCCCTACTTTTAATCTATATAACTCAACTACTTGAGCTAACCTACTAGACTTTTGTTTACTTTTGTTTACTTTAGTTGTTACATGAATCCATATATTTTCTCTCATTGAATCTATCAATTATGTGAGAAGTTTTTAATCTCACTCATTTGAAATATATGTATGGTTTGTATCATAGGATGGAGAAGGGTTTTGTTTGCAATGTGTGTAGGTTGCTTGGAGCTAGTTGTTCTTGTCCTCCTCCCTAATTATAATTTGGAAAATGCTTTAATGGAAGTCATCCACATGTTTTTCTCCATCTCCTCTTATAAATTTAGCTTAAGTATTTTATATTTTAATGAATTAAAAAACATTATTTATTGGTTTTTTTTCATTGGAGTACCAATCTTCCAATGTAGATTGCCAAACAAATATATTTAATAAAATGACGACTCCCCAAAAGAGGAGATTTTGTAACTTTTTAATATTGTCCTTTGATTAGATTTAAGGCTTTCTTATGAGTTAATTTTATCTATATTTCAAATTCAGCTCTTACATATGAATTTTTGTGATCATATTTTTAGTGAAGACTTTTGCATTAGGGGTGATGCCACCCTCAATGGCTGTTCTTTCCCAAAGGAAGTAACCTGAGTGGCCACCTTCTACATAGACTCATCCTCCTTGACTAACCCTTGCCTTTTTTTAGGTAGTGATCTTAGAACCCTCTGGCCAAAAAATTCCAATGTGACCTTGTTGGTAACATCGTCTACAACGAAATGGGATCCGTCCATAGTCCAAAATCTAGTTATGGATTATATATGGCATGCCCAACTCTAATTCTACAACCAACCCTTCTCGAGTATACATACTCACTAAAATTCTAGCGACTGCTAACACCTCAAAAGTCTTAAAGACATGTATGCCTCCAGGATCTACCCTAACATGTTTCCTATGTGCTAGAAGACCTCCATAGATGAAAATTGGATCAATAATTCTAGAAGACACACCCAGATTGGATTTGAATCTACTCTTTCATTGCTTGCATCAAAAAGACACGTCCACCTCTTCAAGAGGACCAAGGAGGAATTGATGCTCCATTTTCTCTCAAGGACCTAGGTAGTTAGTTCCCCTAAACTAAATAGTAGATAAAACCATCCTCAAGTTATGGTAGTAACCATGGGAAAAGTATCCAACTGACCTCCCCACATTTGAGAAACCCAAGATCTTAGGGCTTATTAAACCTTTGCCCTCTTGCTCTGCCTTGGCACCGCCAGTTCACCCATATTTACCACCTCATGGAACTGGACATCATCCCCTAGCACCATCTTGTAGACTCCTCCCTTAATTTTTGCACACTAGCACTTCCTCCGCTTTGCATCAAATGACCTTTATTCTGAAATAATAGGATCCTTTGTTTGTCCTTCTGCTTCAAGCCTTGGCTTGTCTACAGTACCCTCATTTCCCTTTATGGCCACAAGAGACCACAGTAACTCTTTCCCTAATAGTTCAACTATGAACTCATTGTGGCTTAAGGAAAGCCCTTTAAGATTTTATGGTTGAACCGCCCCTACTTCAGCTCCAAATTGATCTCCCATACCCAATCCCTTCAAGATAGGGTCTTTTGCAGGAACTGTGGTTGAAATCCTCCCCTCCTCCAACACTAGGGGCAAACCAAAAGAAATTACCACTAGGACCAAGCCCTTGTCTCCATGATAAATGTTGATAGTGTCCACCTACTCTATTGAGATATCTCCTAAGAAACGCCCCTTCACAAGGAAAGTGTGAGCTTCCCTCTCTAGAATTCCAAAAGAGAGCGCAAGATCCCGAACCAAACCCCATTCCTGCGAGTTTTGTGAAAAAATCCCTTCCAGTTGTCGAAAAATTGAAACAAAACATGTTGTCAATCCTATTATTGAGTCAAGTTTGTTTGTCCTCAGTAGAGGCAAACCTTTTGTCACTTTCATCTTCTTGTCACAAGCCCGACCCAATGACTCATCCCCACTCCTTCTACTAAGATTTGTGGCCCTAGTGCCACCTAGCTCCATCTAGATTTGACAAAAATCCAGTGGGTCTAGAAAATATTCTACAAGCATCTCCTTCCAATATGAGAGACTTATCTTCATCTCTTCAGAAAGAACCCTTCCATCTAGACCAGTTCACATAAAGACATGCATATATGCATTAAAATTTATTTATATCCGCAACTCTAAAATGAGTATTATTAAGCTTCTTTTTATTTTTTAATATAATTTTTGGAATAAGATTTATGTGTAGTTTATTCTTCATGTTGTAGTGATATTTTGGTAAATAAAATAAAATAAAAATATTCGTAATAAAATAGTTGTTTGTAATAATTGAATAAAAATATGGTATTTAATGATACCCAAAATGGAATTTTAATTTAAAGCTTTCCACATTGAAACATGTTCCCAAGTTTACATTTCCTTCAAATTAAAGCTCATAAGTTCCTAGAACGGTTCCCAGTCAATTGGGGACGTTTTATTCTCTTTCTTAATCTCCTAAGAATTTTGAAATGGAGGGAATGAGTTTAGAAAGTGTTGGGAGTGATTATCATGCAACTATGATATTATGCATACTAACAACAATCACACAAGTAAAAGTGGTCGATATATCTTGATTGATATAATTAGTTTTTGAAGGATGGAAAAATGACATCAATAGACATGTATCAACCACTTTTACTTATATGGTTGTTTCTAGTTATACCTATTTCAAACATATTGTAGTTGTTTTGCTTTTGACATTGTAATATTTCATCATATGTTATAAAGATTCCTTAGCAATTTTTTATACTTTTTAGATCTAGGCTTGCTTGTGGACTATTCCCTCCTATCCTAACTCTCTTGGTGTTTGTGGGTATTAACATTTATCCCGAAGGGATTGGATCCAATGGTGAAAAGCAAGGAGATTTTCGCCATTGGGTAAGGTTCAATTTGCATGAGGGCCTAACGTAGAGCCATGGGGACACCTTGAGGTAGTAGTTGAACATGTGGTTGCACACAAAGAGACTATATTAAATGGTTACGTGACCTGCGCATACATACGAGGATAAAATTTCACCCCATGTCCTCCTTAATAAAAAAAGGAAGCCCATCGTGCTAGGCTGAATAGTAAACGCCTCGTACCAAAAGACATTTTCCAACCAATATAGAGGCCATTTAAGTTCAAAACTCAATTTACATGTCTAGCCTGGCTTCATTAATCAGATGACACATCCATTAATTTTATTTTTCATTTTATTTCATTGTTAAATAATGGGAAAAAGTCTCATACACGCCTCTTGTCTTTTCTACTGAAAATTGAGAAAAAAATGATAATCACTAAACAATAATAATCGAAAACTTCAACAAATGTAATGTTTTCAACGTTTCTAATGAGACTCTTTTAATTTATAGGGAAATATGCACTCTCAAATCATATTTTCACTTTGAAATCATACCAAGTTGTTACGTGTCATGGGGACACGTAACTCTCGTTTAATACCATTTGAATAATCAGCCTAGTTGGTACAACACATCTCACCATGTTATTGGTTTTTTCAAACAACCTACTCTACATGTTCCCTTGTTGTCGAGTTGAAGAAGGAAACTATTTCTTTCATGTCTACAATCTCATTAGTTTAAAGGGATTTCAATGTCATTTTCTTCACATTTAACATAAACAACCATTGAAAGGACCATGTTATGTGGTGGCTAATACCTAGAATTGTAACGTTTAGCATCTAGGTAATCTAAGTTATTATATTTAATGTTGGGTATTTAAATGATCTAAGTTCAAGTTATAATATTTTATTATTTGTAATGTATCTAGGTGATCTAAGTTATTGTATTTAATGTTAGGCATTTAAATGATCCAAGTTCAAGTTACCATATCTTATTTTATTTTGGGTATTTTTAGTGTGTTGTTGTGATGCAGAGGGTGTTTTATGTTATGTAATTGTTATATAACAATATTTTTTAAGGCGATGTAATTTTTTTCTATTTAGTTTTATAGAGTTTTTAATAAAAAGTTTTACTAGTTATAATTATATTAACAATTTAGCTAAAAAAGAGAAATCTTTAAAATAATTGCTTAATATCATAGATTTATTTATTTAAGTGATTCAAGTTATACTTTCTATCATATATTAATTTCTTCTTGTTATGCAAGTGTTACTTAACAACAAATATAATAATAATACCCCCTTAAACCATGGGCCATGTGACTTCCCTTTGTTTGGTTTTGTAGTGTTTTTTGCAAGAGTTTTTATTAGCTAGACACATTGACAATTTGGATAGAAAGGGCTAGATCTTTAAAATGATTGTTTAATATGATAGGGTCACCTATTCTGTAAGTGCTCTAAGACATATCTTATATAATGTAGTTACAATAATTGGCATATATTCTTTCGACATACTTTATCATTATTTCATTTGAATCAATCTTATGTTCATAGATACTTATTAGAAAATTACTTCATAAGTTTGGGTGATTTTCTTACCATTTTCTATAAAGACATTATTATAATTCTTCAACTACATTAATACATATCAATTGATTATACCAAGGTTTGTGAGAAACTTGTGTAGGTTAGTGTCTTAAAGATAACTAGTATGATGATATGGATAGTAATTATTTGGGTAGGATTGAGAAATCATCATGTAGATAGTATGTACGCATTAAGGAACCATGTTTATATTACAAAAGATCACATACCCATTTCTGCTTTTGCAAAATAATTGGCAATACTTTCTTAACATTACCCATCATTGGTCCACGACATGGACCAACTATTTTAAGAGCCTTCACCATCTTATCGCTAGGTTTGAACAATTTTATTACTATTGTTTCCTTCTAAATTTTTCCTATAAATGACAATTAAATGCATTTGTCAATGTTATGCTTATATTAAGTGTGTGTATGTGCATCACGAAGCAAGCCAACCCAATGCTTTAGTTGTTTGTCATCGAGGAACATTAGGCATACCACGGCTCTTGGTGTATTGCACATAGCAACTAGAAGCCACCTTCTCAAGGAGTGAAATAAGTCAAGCTCACACTAAAGGGTAAAAGAACCTAGAGCAAGTTCATTGATTCACATGCAAATTCTAGCAATAGTCACTAGTAATTCACTTCTAAAATTGCTTCAATAAGCTCATCCACCAATTTATGAGTCATATACTCTAGAGTTCCATGTGTTTTCTTCTTCAATACATCCTTTTGTTCTAAATTTCTAGATGAAGTATCATAGATGAAACCCTTTGTGGAGCTTGTACATTTGGGACTAAAAATACACATAACTAATTGCATCACTAGATTAGGGTTTAGAAATTCATTTGCGACATCCAACCTATTAATGGATAATGGGAGAAATGTTATATGGACATAATGTTTACCTTGCACCAACTATCATTTATGAGCAAAAATAAAATCTCACATTATGTTAGGTAGACCATCACCTCCATGTTGGTTTGGATAGGGCAACCCATTGATATGCCAACCAACTCAAAAAAATGGAGTAATGAGACAAGCAAACAATTGTCATTGAGAACTATAAATGTTTCAACTCCCTCCAGGGTATTGTTACAACAACATGCCAATTTTGTTGGGCTAACAAATATTAAGTAAAAACCATCCTTTAATGAGATAATCATTGCATGTACTATTGCATTTTTTTAGAGAATAGACAAGTCACCAAGGGAAAATTTCCTCTACCTAAGAAATAACCAATGGACCCATTTTTTTACTAAAGAGAGTGGAATTGTGTGTTGTTTATTTCAATGATGGAACATGCCCCATAATAAGTTTTATTAACCAAAAACATTGAGGATAAATTTATATTATAAAGTTACATGTGCATGTATGTGTGGTTGTATTAAGCGTGTATTAAGTTGGAAATTGAAATTTTCCAATGTCCTCGTTAATGAAGAAATCTTAAAAGCTATCACAGTATTGCTTTGTATTTAATATGGACATGGAGATATAAGAGATAATGGAGTGAAGAAACTTGATGTGAGTGGAGACTTGGACTCATCAACATTAATAGAATTCACATGCAAAAATAGTGAAGGGGAACCTACAAACATGAAGGAGAGTGAACAATTCTTGGAAAACACAAGATTGTTTTTCATTTTTGACATGTAGTAGTATATTTGAGAAGTATCTATAATTAAAGAAAAAATGCATTCCTAAATTTTGTTTCAGTGGGTATAGGCAACATAAAGTCACTATTAAACCACATAAGCACTATATTCATCCATTCTCCCCATCATTGAAAAACACCTTAGATACATATTTTTAGTACCAAACAAATAGCTAAACTCTCATGTTACAACTTTGCCTTCTCGTATATGTTGGTGTATTAGAGTTCACTAGAAATCGATGCTTTTGATTAGGAACAACTACCAAAGGATGAGTAATGAATTTAAGTGGTAGTAAATACTCCAATCATCAAGAAAACCTGCAATGAATGTGAATACTTACTACGGATCTCCTTCATTGTTTGTGTGCTTGTAATGCAATAAAGTGGTCCTTCTTTCTATAAGTGACATAAATATATTCATATTTTCCATTAAAATCACACTAATAATTAGTAATCTCAATTGAAAATTGTAGAAATTCTTCCTATTCATTGGAAATCAATCATAATAGCTAACAATTTTACCTATTCACTTCTAGGCAATATAGACAAAACAATCATAATAATCAACAATGAATTACAAATAACCAAAGAGATTACCATTTTGGTCTTTGTCTTCGTTTTGTTTTGAGTAAACATATTTTTTTCTTTAGTAGTATGTTGGAGTGGGTGGATAGGGCATCGATTCTAGTTCAATTCTATGTGTGCCTAGTCAAGATGGAGATCAACTTCTTTGTGATGGAGATACGTGATTTTGGGTTTACAGTGAATTAGTTAACAAGAAATATCAATATTAGAAACAATGGGAAGGAACCTTATAGATAAAGATCATAGATGCCACCAACATTTCCTTACATGTTATAATGTAGTAGTGACCACACTAGCATAGCCTTGTATGCTACAACTCAATAGGTGACCATAAGTGGTAAATGGTGATTAATCTTGTGGCAAAAAAACATTAACACAAACCAACACAAAATATAATAGAATAAGAAAAAACATTAGTGAATTTAAAATGCTTATAAATCATTGCCCAAATTAATGCAAAGGCCCAACAATATCATCTCAAATAATCATATTCTAAATATAACAAATTTTAAAATATTTTCTAAATTAATAAATGAAGCACTAAATTATATGATTTACACATTGTCTCCCACCACCTCCAACCTCATATGAGGGTGAGATATTAAATAAATTATAATATAATTTACCCAATATTTCCCCCTTCCCACAAAGCCTCACCTCATGAGGGTAGGGGCTCAAAGGAAATATTGGATAAAAGGAGTGGAGGGAAATATTGGGTAAATTATATTATGATGTACCCAATATTTCCCCCACTCCCCACCCTCAATCAACATGAATCCATTACTAAAACTCCTCATCATAATGCACATAATAACTAATAGCATTAAAAATTAAAAATTCAAACCAACCTAAAATCAGCCTTTATAGTTTACCTAATATATCTCTCCACTTCTCACCCTCACTTCATATCGATGGAGGTGGGTAAAAATATTGAGTAAAAGGGGTGGACATGAATATGAGATAAATTATACTATAATTTTCTCAAAATTTTCTTGAGTCCCTGTCTTGAATCAACATGAATCCATTACTAAAACTTTTTACCTAAAAACTCACGATAACTAAAATATTAATAATTAAAAAGTCAAACCAACTAAAATAAAATTTGCAAACACATTATAGTGGAGACTACTACTATTTGACCGTAGCCATCATTTACACTTATTATAAAAAATAAAATAGAAAGTTCACCCAAGAGAATGATGCATAAGATATTCCATTTACACTTTGTTGCATCGAAACCTTCCAAAAGGAATGGAGTCAGTGAGAGAGCATCATGTGAAATGTATAGGAGCATAAAATCAAAGTAGTTGCAACAGTAAATCTCATTTTAAAGAATCTCATCTATGCAACAAGTCACATTTAACCACCAGATATCATGTAGATGGTATAGACATAAATATAGGCCTTTTCTTAAGGAACGAAGGAAGGAATCAGAGCTTGCTTGGATGACTTTGCTTCTTTGTTTATTCTAAGTGATAACATGGCCCAAAGGGGTCAAAACTAACATGATGTAGTATTTCACCAAAAATCCGAAGTACAATTAGTTGAGGAAAATGACATATCGACCTGTTGTGGCATGACCAAAACCCATCTATGTATATATCTAAATTAAAAAATGGAAGCCCTTTAAATTTTTTATCTTGTTTTTAACATTAAGTCTTATTTGTAATAGTTGTTTCCCTCAATTTTCTTTGTTTTCCCATTCCAATATGTATCAAAATATAAATAATGAGTTTGTGTTTAGTTTACAATATATGAATATCTCAAAGTTTGCAATAAAACCTAAGGATTGTCGTTAAACACGATTATTGTTAGTTTCCATGTTAAATGTGATGGTCGTCAAACAATAGATGGATTTCTCATCCTTCAAAATATGTCAAATCCTTACTTCCCCAAGCTTCTTCGTTGATTTTCATGGTGTTTAGCAACATTTTTTCTCCATGTCTCGCTTTGTGCCTCCTTGCCAATTCTCGTATAAACAAACTTTGAAAATTGGCGTAAACTTGAGAGCTAAGGTTTTGAGATAGCGTGGAAATTTTCCATGTGTCCCTCCACTATGGTGCCATGTGTCACCTCATTTTATCCATATTGGCACATCAAAACTACCCCTTCCACATGCCATGAGGTACATACACATAGATGACACGTCAGCAATCCAACCATGTTATCGTGGATGCAACTCATCTCAAATCTTGCCCAATTTCAACGAAAAAAATTCAAAATTATCCAAGTGGAAACATCATTTCCATCCCATCATGATTTGCACCAACTAATGTAAACTTCTATGTCTCTGAGCACATGCCATCTCGTAGGAATTTACCTCAACAACTTTCTATTTAAAATGTCCTAAGAGATTAATGCCCCAGATGACGTGAATGTTTTTTTTCAATTAACCATAAGTATTTCAAACCAAGAAGGGATCCCCCTTCTCTAAAACTATGGTCCCTCAAGTTAACTCCACCTATCAAAGCTCCATTGTAGGTTGGCCAGCTAAATATCTATGTTGACACACCAGGCATGACTTCTAAGGCAATTTTACACTAGTTTTCCATGTCAGATGACTTTGAATGACAAAACATGCCTCAACCCACAAAATTTCCACTTCATTATGCATTTCTTTAACTTGATACACGGCATAAAGATAACCCTTTATCAAACCCAAGTTTGTGTTGATGTGACGAAGCCAACATTTGAAGAAATCACTTGGTTAAGGTCTCAACTAGACCTATATCCATTTGGGATGGTAATCCTCACCAATATGTGGGCTTGGTTGCCACTTAAAGACTTTGCTCCAAAAGTTGGAGAATTCCTAAAAGAATATTTAATGAATGAGGTTTTAAAATAGACTATGAAAGAATCAATGTAAACTAAATACTAACATTCTACCTACTCAAAAGAAAATATAAACTAAACTATTATCAGTATTCTATATCCCAGGATTATTACTATTATCATGCATGAATCACAAACGATTAGTAATAATCTTGAGCTTTAGATTTCAATATTAACGACATAAATGAGCTTGAATACAAATGATGTAAAATTTGATTAAATAGTTAATTGAATTGAATACATTCACAACATTGATACATGTATCATTTACTCAATCACTTCATAATCAAATGAAATAATTGATTAACAATAACTAATCGGTTAGACAATATACTAATTATATCAAGAAAAAATCATATTTTGATTTCGCCAAAAAATAATAAATTAGCTATAGCAACAATATGATATTCATTTGATTAAAAAAAACTAGGAAATTTGAAGTGGTTTTGGTTATTCTTCCCAAATAATCCTTACAATAGTGAAAAGTATCTATTTCTTCCCAAAAAAAAATTGAACCCCTTGTCATGTTACTTTGGGTCCTTTAAATAATATTACAAAATACAAAATAAACTACTCCCTAGTATCTTGTTATTAACAACTTTTGTTAAATATAGGAAAGAAAAGTATATGCTGAGATTTGATGGTAAAATAGGAAAATTAACTGGTTGAAGAAACAATGTGAGAAGATTCTATGGAGGACTTGCCTATGGAACATGAGTGATTGACTGTCGTGGTTCAAAATATAAGTTGATTTGATAGTCAAAGATGTATCCCTCGATTGCTAGTAACTCTTGCGATATTCTTTCAACAAATAGTTTGGTGAGCAAGTCGTAACTTAGCAGTTTGACCAAATAGTGCCATCTAGAGTTGAGGTCTACTTTCTTCCATTGTTCAATCTGATCTTGAAATTCCTATATACAATCTTGAATATCTTTTAAGAAAGTATTTGCTTGCGTAGATTCATCCTTAAGTGATACCATTGGCATGTCCACTTCCTTCATTACCTACATAGACGAATCCCCTAAAGGGGAACAAATTTGTTCATCATTTTCAATCAGCTCCTTAGAGTTTCATAGATGTTTCTTCCAAGTTTTCAGAATAATTTTGTTTTTTCTTCTTTCTGCATTTGATAATTTAGGTAGGCATGGGGGTAGAAATTTCACTATGCCATGCCAAGATATTAACTGAGTCAACTATTGATTAGCAGTTTAAAACTTTGTAGTTTAATAAATCACATCACTAAAAAATTAATTTACTAAAGTTTGTTGAGTTTGCGCTGGGCTCAAATTCCTGCAAAATTGCTCATGTGCCTGTAGGATTTGCTTATTGACCATCATAGCTTCTTTCTTGAATTTATTTGAATCAACTTTGTTGCTGGTCATTCCTTTGACATATAGTCATAACCCAGATATTAGAGCATATTTCCTTTGATTAGATGCGTTGAAAGCCTACTTCATCTTATTATTTTCTTCTTTCAATTGTTGTTGCAAATTGTTGATGTGTTTGGAGTGTTGTTGTCTCTCTGCCATCTTCAACCTCGTCTTGAGTAAATTGGTAATAGACCATACATTAGCATTGGAAAAATATCTCGATGAATGAGCTAGTTCCTTTGCGAATTGTTCATCATCATACTGAGATCCATCCCATATTACAGTGGGTGGAGTAATTGCTATTTCTTTGTTGTCAAAAATTATTTTCTTTCCCTTTCCCTTTCAAAAATTACAAATTTCTTTAAGAACTGAAATAATAATCTGAAGAGGGAATGTATTCCATCTCGATTTGAGAAAGAGTCTCCACCATGATTTCATGAAGTATCAGTAGGAAGAGTGTTGAGAGGATTTTAAACTAAAACTTCAGAAGTGACAATACCAATCATGTCATGAGGAACCAATTGTTGATATGTCTGATGTACATGCATAATGTTGTTGGGAGTTGTGTCAAGAATGACTTGTTCCTTTAAATGTCTCTTTCCAACTTGTATTTTCATAAACTAATCCTATTCTTCTTTCATTTTAATGGCGACACCTGCGCTTTGTGATATATTTTTTCAATAGTTCATCAGTAACCTCTATAATTACTTATTCGACTTCTATTAAAGTTTTAGCAGGAGTCATTTCTAGGGTTGAAATTAAGCCATTTTCAAAACATTGGACCCATTAATGAACGTATCATCATGTGTGATTATTTTCTGAATGAAGGGAGGAAGACAAATTATTTTGTTTTCTTGAAAAGTAATAAAATGCATAAACAAATTCTTACAAATTGTTGAATTATTTGACAAACGTCATCATAAGACTGCACACTTATGAATACGTCATCATGTGGGGACTCCTCATGAATATATTTTTCAACTCCAACTTAAGGACAATGATTACAAACAATAATCAAAAGATCATATCCTATGAGACCTAATAATAGGGATGATGCTTCCTTCTTTGCATGATTAGCATTTTATAGAGTGTATACTCCAACTTGAATGGGAAAGTGTGTCATATCCTCTTAGAACATATATATAATTCTCTTGTGTTACTAGTTTCAACAATCAAGTTATCTCCCTGAAAATTAACTTGTCTTGAGAATAAAGAGGTAGGGCATGAGGGGAAGCTAAGAAATTATAAATTATGATATACGAAAAGGTTTCTTCATAATATCAATCCCCAATTTGAGCTATGTCATTCCTGTCTTTTTCTAATATCCTAGGAGGCTTTATGTAAAATAATTTTTCATAGAGGGGAATGATCACATAATGACAAATCTGGTAGAAATTCTCACCAACATTCTCTTCCTAGAGCTTGGAATGTTATACACTAATGGTTTCAACTTCATCCTTGGTCCAACTCCAACCCATTTGAGGGTAGGGGGTAGAGAAACAAATGGCATCCATGATAAAAGCAAACACATAGAAAGGGAGAATGAATTGTTTGGGTTTAGAATCTCGAAAAGTGGCAATATGTATACATAGTTTATCTTAGAATATTTGGGCCCAATAGGAAATGTAACCATCCAGGGTTCTATGGATAATTGGGACTCAATCTAAATGGAAATGGGTGTCTTCTTTTCTACCATACGGTCGACATAGCATAGTTACAACATAAGTTGGACCAAGAAAACAAGAGGAAATTGAATACTCTTTGGAACTTTATTCTTTAAATTTATGTTCTTTATTTTTCCAAGCTCTAATTAGCTCTGGAAACTTCATGGCATATTGCAGGAATTCCTTCTCATAAGAAATCTTAACAAATTTGGCATTATAAATGATATTATCCTAAGCGATTTTATACATTACTTGTAAATCTTCAGGACAAAATGTAACCACTAAAACTCCTCCTTGAATAGAAATTGTCTACATTAGAATAAGGACATGGTCTAGAGCCCATCGAGTCATGTTCATGTATGGAAGAAGCTTTGGCCATGTTATTATCTTGTGCAATGAAAACTTAGCAATTTGATGGAATGTCTTGTCTATACTTCTAATAGATCCAACCTCATCCAAATTTTCCTCTTCTGGGCTTTCTTTACCTTCTTCTTCTAATAATTTATACACATTAGTCCATGAAGAAATCCCAGTATCGTCCTTTGCAATAATTTCTAAGAACAATTCAACATTCAGATTCTTGTCATCCATGTCCTATGTTGGTCATTGTTGAGTTTTTTGGGCCTTCATTTCTTGTTTACAAATGGTGTGTGAACTTATAGGACTAGAGAAGTTAGAGCTTTCTAACACAGTGAAGAGTTAACACCTAAATTAATTAGGATAAATGGTGAATTTTGTATTTCAACATAATTGTAGAAAATCCATCATAAATTACTATAAAAACTCACACGAACTGATTGACATGCAAATCTAAGTTCAAAGGATATGATGTCGATTTGTATTAAAATGCGATAATATTCCACTTTTCATAGTATTATGGATTAACCCTAATCAAGAGCTATTACCATTAGTAAACAATGATTAATGCCTAATCATTTAGTTTAATTCTAATTCTTGGAACCTCATAGCTTGACAAGTAATGTATGTGAATGTTATGAAAAGTGGCAAGATTTTGAGTTGTGAGGAAAGACTCCTTGTTAGTTGACAGAAACATTCGCATCATCACATGTATTAAACTCTCGAGAAATTTTAAATAGAGAAATTTATGTTAGTCGACGCAAACCATCTCGAGCCAGAAATGATCTCGCCACCTAGATAATTTTGAAAAATTTCCATCGAAATTGGGAGAGGTCCAATATGAGTTGGCATCCACGTTGACATGGTCGGATTGTTGGGTCAAATTGATGCGTTGATATGGCTAAAATGAGGTAACATATGGGGCTATAGTGGAGTGACATGTTGTTGATTTCCACGTCATATCAGAACCTCGACTCTCAAGTTCTCGTCGACTTTCAAATTTCGTTTATATGAGAATTGGTGAGGAGGCATGGAGCAAGAGACAACCCAAAAAAAATCCATTAAATGCCATGAAAATTAACAAAGAATCTTGGGGAAGTCAATATTTGACGTGAAATGAAATGAAATGATATTTTAACGTCTACGAGACTAAAAATAGTCTATGGGACCACCAGTTCCCTGTTTTTTTTCCTTTTGCAATTCAATCATTTTCTTATTCAAATTGATGATGAGTTGGCCCAACCTTCTAACAATCCCCTTCCTAAAAATAAAATGCCAATAAATCGATGCTAACATATTCCCATAACTTTCTCTGATGTCTTTGAACACATAACATTCCAAAATGAAATGTTTTTCTGATTTCACTACCCCAGATGTGCAAAATGTACACACTCATTCTTCCCAAACTTCTTTAAGCCTTTTCCGTTGTCCTGTTTGACACCAAAGTGTATGTGAGTTGGTTCTTAATTGAGCAATAACAACCTTTTCTCTCCATGAAACATAACATTCCAAAATGAAATGTTTTTCTGATTTCACTACCCCAGATGTGCAAAATGTACACACTCATTCTTCCCAAACTTCTTTAAGCCTTTTCCATTGTCCTGTTTGACACCAAAGTGTATGTGAGTTGGTTCCATTGTACTCTTTTTGTCGTAGATCACACATAGGGTTGAATTCCTCAATGTAGTACTTATTGTTTCTACCCAACTCTTTTCCCCACGTTCATTTATGAAACTTCTCCATAACAAAATTATTTAGCTCCTTGTTATTTGTGGGATAGGCATTGAGGTAGATATTCCATTTTTTCATACAGTTGTAGTTTTGTCTCATCCATGTTTTCTTTCTTTCACTCATGCCTTCATTGAAGATAACATTAGGCCGTCTACATACTCCCATTTGCTCAATTATTTTTAGATATCTTATGAGTCACACCATAGCAATTTCTTCGATGGGAGTTGCTCTTGTTTCACTCAACATTATCTCATAAGGTACTGAACTTTTTATTTTGAACTTGCTCATGATTAAGCATTTTTTTATTTTCTCAATTTGTTTCCATTTTGAGATGGGGGTGTTGCTAGCCCAAAATTCATACCCATATAGCATCATTGGACAAACTAGGAGTCCAAAAAGCACTTGAATCATTTTCCAATACCATAACTCTGCCTTTCTACATCTGCTTTGAAGAGCATATAATGCTTTCCACCCTCCTAAAATTCTCTTCTTACTGCAGTCCTCCCAATTAAGCTTGTTGTTGAAATCAATAATGAGGTGCTTGTACTCATTTACTTCTTCAAGAATGTTGCCTTCAAAGAAGAACGTGTGTTGACTCTGCTTCCTTTTATTAGAGAAAAACATTATTTTGGTCTTACTAGTATTGACTTGTATCCCCACTGCTCTACAAAAATGTTGAAGGTAATATAGGTGCATCTGAAATCCATGGGTCGATTTAGCAATCAATACAAGATCACGAACATATAAAAGAAGCTTTATCACAAGCTCCCCCAACCGAACACCATCTCCACCTTGCAGATTTATCCATTCTTCTAGTTTATCAATATATAAACCAAAAAGAGTAGGGGATAGAGGACAACCTTGCTTGACTCCAATGTCACTTCTAGATATTTCTTAAACACCTGCTTAGGTTCTAATTTTTACTTTCACCTCTTCATAAAGTCTATGGAAAGTGGCTTTATAATGCAAAGGAATTTCAAGTTCTTCCATTCTATGCCACAACTTATTGCTAGGGACTGTGTCAAATCCCTTTTTGAAGTCAACAAAGCAATATAATACTTCTTCTTTTTACCCCAAACCTTTTCAATGATGTGTCTCAGCATGATACCATGATCCATAATAGAATCCTTTGGTCTAAAACTCGCTTGTCATTTTTCCATCTTTTCTTTTACTTCTTCCCACTTACTGATTCTATGTATCATGCTCCACTATAGAATCCTTCGGCATAAAACTCGTTTGTCCTTTTGACATATTTTCTTTTACTTCTGCCCACTTATTAATTCTATTTTCAACCATGATGCCGAAAAGATTTGCAAACAAAGGATTAATCATAATGGTTCTATAATTGGAAGGATTATTAATGTCTCCACTTTTAAAAAGGGGTATTGCTAGGCTAGTTGTCCAATCTCTTGGGAGTCCTTGTTGAATGATGTTGTTGAATATTTCCATGATGTGCAGTGCAAGAGTGTTCATTCTCCATTTTAGATACTCTGCCTGAATTTCAACCAAGGCCTTTGCCTTTCCTATTTTTAGCTTCTTAATTCCAATCTCCATCTCCTTTAACGTGAAGATATTTGTAGTTATGTTCATTTTGGGGGGAGGCTCGGCCTCTGATTCTTTCTCATAAAGTTAGGCTTGCATATTCAAACCATTGATTGGATGTAATATTATTTTCAAATTGCTTCTTCCATGGTTGAAGTTCCTACCAGAAAATTTTTGGGTTATTTTGCCTAAATGTATTAACTCTTCTTGCATTGTTTGCATGAACTCATATTTTTTCCTTTTGAGTATCTACTGATATAAATTACATGCATCTTCTCCTTTTCTACCTTTTTGAAGGTTCTCCTTGCCATTTTGCGTTCCTCATCAAACCAAGCATTTACAAGAAAACAATTTGATTCTGATTTCCTATTTTTTTCTCTTTTGTACTTCTCAAGTGCACTTTGAATTATATTTGTTAACTCATGACTATTGAAGCTTTGAAAACCACTTTTCTCCTTCTAAATTAATCTCTCTAACATTGTCTTGAAGATAGTACAATTTTCTTATGTTAGAAGAATTTTGCCCCTTGATAGTGATTGCTAATAACATTGGGTTTTCCTCCTATGTTGCCTTTATTCTAACCATGATAACTTTATATAAACTGGGTTATGGTCTGATTTTAAGTCCCAAATATGCTCTTTGATCTTAACTTCATATATCTTTTCTATCAAGATTTATGAAAAAATAACATAGTCAACAACACTTGCCCCATTGTATGTGTTGCAAGTGAAGTTCCCAAACATTTTCCATCTATCTAGACCATTGCAAATAATTAAGTTGAAAGAACCACATAGCATATTAAACTCCTCTCCAAAATAATTGCTAACTTTGTCATCTTCTGAACATCTCACCTGTTGAAATTTCTAAGTCTAACACGTTAGGAATTCTTCCTGCATTATCTGGTTTATTTCACCTACTTGTTTATTCCTTAAAAAGTTATTTAACCATATAAATATTGAAAATAAACACAAATGCAGTCTCAACTCATATACAGATCATCAACTGAAATAATAGACAAACAAACAAGGGACACCGTTATTTTTGGACAATCATCTCCTGAAAAACCCAACTTGGGAAAACCGGTGTAGCAGTTCTTAGGGTTTTATTATTAAGTAGCTTTCTTGAGTACAACTAGGATGCCAAACTAGTTCACCCAACAAAGATTTCTATATTGTAGTAATACCTCTCTTTGGAAGAAGATATTCAACAAGTCTGCCCCACAAAAATCCTTCTAGCACTTTTCCAAGGCTCTTCGTCAACCTTACTAGCCTCTGCATAGCTCTAGAACCCCCTGCGTCAACCCTCTGCATATTTGCATCAGCTCTCTAGCCCTCTGCGTCACCCACGTAGGCCCTGCTAGCCTTTGTGCAGTCTCTTTGGCCTTCTGTGTGGCTCCTGTTGGCTCTGTGTAGCCTCCTCAATCATTGCGCTAGCCCTCTGGCACTATCTCTGCCTCTGTTATGCACTCGCTGCCCCTCGCTCCAGCTCAGATCACTTGTTCAAATTTTCTCAGCAACCCTGCTCTAGAAAATTGAACTGAATGATCAATCTTGGCGTGTCTCCAAATGACTCTCAAGCCTCCTCTTATAGTTTTCCTGTTGAGTCTTCAACAGCCAAGATTAAGTCTCTAATCAAAGGCTAAGATTAGATTTGGCTTGATCCATGTCATTTAGAACATTCTCACCCAGTTTTATATTAATACATATTAATATTTTAATTTTCCTAAGTTTAGACTTAGGAACCCCATTAAAAATATTAATTATTTTAATATCTCTCGAACCGGGTGGAATTTCCCCAAACCATTTATGGGTCTTGGAGATCTCATGTTCTTTAGCCTCTCCGCCAATTTTTATGGCTAGAGCACATCCGATGCTACCCAAATCAACACTCTCTCTTAGCGAGGAATGTGCTCTAGTAATGCTCCACCATTGAACATCACACTGATCCTCCAGCACCGGTACCTATGCTGATGCTTGGCCTACTGCCCAACATCCACTGCACAGTTTCCTCCTATACTGATGCCCATGGATCTGCCACTACCACTGCTACATCTGTATTGTAGCTCCCTCTCAACATGATGCGTCATGTTGCCCATAGCACTACCAATGCTAACTGTTGCATTGCAACTCAATTATCGAGAAGCAAGTAACTGATCTACCCAACTACTGACATGCTTGTCAGTTCGAAAGCCTGGTGATGTTGAAGCTACCTATGTTTCTATCTTGTTCTCCCTTTGCTGCCTCTGTGATGCTACAAACACCTATGTGCCTCTCGCATTGTTGCAACCACCTATGTGCATTTCTACACTGCTGTAACCATATTTGTGCCTCTCGAACTGCTGCAACCCCCATTGTGCTGCTACAGACCTCTACACTCTAGCACTTCCTTGTCGCTCCATATGCATCTTGCTTCTACTAACATCTGTCATCCTTCTACCATCATTCGGGGCTCCCGTAGCTAGATATGATCCAAGAGTTTGGGTACCTTAAGGATCCTACCCCTCATATTCTTTAGTCCTCCTGATTACAACTCGATGTCACCCCACCTCTTCTTTAGAGGTGCATGAGAACTCATGGCACAGTCATCATCAGTCTCGACTTCTTTCTCAGCCTTAACTGGAGCTACCTTGGAGTTAGAAGCCTCTCCCTTATTCTTCTTCCTGGGACATTGGGTTGCATAATGACCCAGCTCCCCACAATTGAAGAACTTCACCTTGGAGATGTCCTTCTTATTCCTCTTCCCAAGTTGTCCTGCAGATGCCAAAGCCACATCCTCTTCCTCCTCTTTCTTGATTTAACCTCCTTTGCTGCTACTTCCCGCCTTGGTCAATTGTCTGATCTCTTCTTGGTGAAGAGTTGCCCACATCTCTTCCCGTCCTAGAAGATCAACTCTGCCCAAAATTCTTTGGACAAATGTCTCCCAATCCTCAGAGACTACATTCAAGGTGGTCCTCACCATGAACTCCTAATCCGATGTGGCCACTATGGAAGTGAGTTGGTCCCAAATCTCTTACAACCTATTGAGGTGTAGATCTATTTGCTCCCCCTTCTACATCTGATATGACCGCAGCTGATTCTCCAATAGCATCTTCCTCTGCACGGAAGTTCCCTAATACAATGTCATCAAGGTATCCCACATCTCCTTTGTCGTTTTATTCTCGGCAATATGTGGTACTACATGATCCTTGACACCATCAAGGATTATGAACTTTTCCTTTGCCATTGCATCCTCATACCTTTCATTATCAGTTGGGTCAACTAAGATAGCCACGGTTCTCAAGGCGAAGCCCTTGATGCGATGTCTATCTAGAATAGACAGGATCCTTGCCTTCCAGATGAAAAATCCTCATCCCTCAATCTGTTCATTTCCATATCCGCTCTTCTACTAAACTCCCTCTAAGTCTTGACTTCCCTCGTGGAAGTTCTGTCCTAGACTCCCTCTGAGTATCGATTTTCATGTTGGAAATCTTGCTAACTGTCGATCCACTACTTTCGATCCTCTTTACAATTGCAACTCTGATCTAGATTTCTTGGCTAGAAATCCCTCAAGGCAGTGGCTCCCTCTACCTTGGTTATGTCCGGTTAGGTATTGTTCTGCTTCGACAACGACATCACCCCACTAGCTTCCCAATCCACAATATTCACACAGCTCCCTAGGCCCCAGCAGTTAAAGAGACTCAACCTCTTAGCTCTGCACAATCCTGATAAGACTTAATCGCTCCTCTGGCCAACTGCATCAAGCCTACCTGGCTGAGTAGGATGATGTGGCTCTTCGTGAGCCTCTTCTGCCTCTCTCTGCTTCTACACTGGCCCTCTCTCTAGCTTGAAATGACGATGTAGGCTCTCTGTGTCACTCCTTCTCTGCTTCTTTCTTCTTAGGAGTAGCTCTATCTCTCGGGACAGCCGCTACTGCTGCAAATGCCTCTGATTAAGCTAGTTCCTTCAGTTTTCCTATGATATGCAACTCTAATACCATGTTGAAATTTCTAAGTTTAACACGTTATAAATTCTTCCTACATTATCTGGTTAATTTCACCTACTTGTTTATTCCTTAACAAGTTATTTAACCATATAAATACTAAAAATAAACACAAATGCAGTCTCAACTCGTATACAAATCATCAATTGAAATAATAGACAAACACACAAGGGACATCGTTATTTTTGGACAATCTTCCCCGGAAAAACCCAACTTCGGAAAACTGGTGCAGAAGTTCTGAGGGTTTTATTATTAAGCAGCTTTCTTGAGTACAACTAGGGTTCCAAACTGGTTCACACAACAAATATTTCTATTTGGTAGTAATACCTCTCTTTGGAAGTAGATATTCAGCAAGTTTTCCCCACAAAAATCCTTCCAACACTTCTCCAAGGCTCTACGTTAGCCCTGCTAGCCTCTGCATGTCTCTAGAACCCCTTGCGTCATCTGTCTTCCTCTCTGCATCATCTCTCTGGCCCTCTATGTCACCCATGCAAACCCTGCTAGCCTCTGCACAATCTCTCTGGCCTTCTGCGTGGCTCCTGCTGGCTCTACATAGCCTCCTCAATCATTGCACTGACCCTCTGGCACTATCTCAGCCTCTCTGCTATACACTCGCTGCCCCTCCCTACAAGTTAGATCAATTGTTTGAATTTTCTCAGCAACCCCACTCCAGAAAATCAAACTGACCGATCAATCTTGGTGTGTCTCCAACTGACCCTCAAGCCTCCTCTTATACTTTTCCTGTTGAGTATTCAATGATCGAGATTAAGTCTCTAACTAAGATTATATTTGTCTTGATCCATGTCATTTAGAACATTCTCACCCAGTTTTATATTAATACCTATTAATATTTTAATTTTCCTAAGTTTAGACTTAGGAACCCCATTAAAAATATTAATTATTTTAATATCTCTCTAACCGGACGGAATTTACCCAAACCATTTCTAGTTCTTGGAGATCTCATGTGCTTTAACCTCTCCACCAATTTTCATGGCTAGATCACATCCGATGCTACCCCAAATCAACATCACCCACTCGGGATTCTCCTCTTTGGTGAGCCAAATAGGATTGTGGTCATCTTTGCAACAAATAATACTAATTCTTTGATTTTTTGTTCTAACATTTAAATATCCCACTAAAAAAACATATACTTGCTAAGAGTACGTGGCAATATCTTATTTTAAATTTGCATACAAATCCTTGTTGTCTAGCCCCTTATTTTTGTAAGTTTTTGAGACTTGAGGGTCGAAATAGCATGTTGCAATTCTTATGTGATTCTCATTCTCTGATATTTTGAACCATAAATATTTTTTATTTGCATATTCTTTCATTAACTGAATTTGATGACCTTCTTTTTCTTTCACTAAAACTAGTATTCCCTTATTCCCTTTTCCATTTTCTGCTACCTTGTTCCAAACTGCTAATTTCATATAACCATCAAACACAAGAGTTTTGCAACCATCATGTTCATGAGTTTTAGTGAGACAAATTATGTCTCTACCTTCCACAATAGGCCCTAACCCAGGTCCCCTCCTCCAAGAGTAACCTCTACAATTCCAACAAACGAGACTTAGGTAGACCTGGATAGGATTTGACTGCTACACAGTTTGGCTCATAAGACTCAAATTTGAGTCTTAACCCCTTTTCACCCATGTTGATCTTGTTGTTTTCCTCCTTACTATCGAAATCTATGTTTTTTCTTTACTTCCATCTTGCTTCCCTATTTTTCCATGAGACCCAAACATTGCAATAACTGCTTTAACATTGTACAACCATGCCCTTTTCCTTTCATTTCTTGTTGCTCTAATTTTCTCCACTTCTTCCCTTCTCTCCTCTTGTTGTTTTTTGGTTAAATATTCATCTAGGAAGAAGTATGAGCCTTTCAAGAGTTTCTTTTCACTCAAGAGATGGTGTTTATCTTGCTTTCTTTCCATAATGACCTTTATGGGTCGAGACCTCTCATCGCATATCTTCTCCACCCTCCTTGCTTGGAAAATTTGCCCTTTTCAATGTAGTTTCTCTTTCAAAAAGTCCCTTGTCAAATTGAGAGTGCTTTCAGTCTTCCCATAACATTTTATTCCCCTTATAAGAACATTTTTTTCCCTACCCTTTCTTTCTTTGTGTTTCAAAGGACAAGAAGGCCATCATGTTTGACATGGAAACTAAAAACAATTGTGTTTAATGACAACCCTTAGGTTTTATTACAAAATTTGAGATATTCATAGATTGTAAACTTAACACAAACCCATTTTTTATATTTAAATAACATATTGGAATGGGAAAACAAAGGAAATTGAGGAAAATAACTATTGTAAATAAGACTTAATGCTAGAAACAATTTCAAAAATTTAAAGAGCCGTCATTTTTTTACTTCGATATATACAAAAATGTGGGGTTGTTGTCATGCCACAACATGTTGACATGTCATTGTCCTCAACTAAATTAATTTTACTTTAGCTTTTTAGTATAATAGTAAATTATTTTAGCTTTTGACACATGGATAATTCAAGGAAGATCTTGGGCACCAAAGAGACTCCAAATTCAAAAGAAATTGATACAATGAAACATCAAATTGAAGAGATCAAATAAAAACTTGGCATTCTTATGAATAAGAACTCAAATTTTTAGATGCTCAAAGAGGAGCTCTAAGCATTAAAAATAGAAGTAATCGGCTAAGTAGTCCAAGTTCCCACACATTGTTTTCATTGGCACACCAATCACCACATAATGAAAGTTATGTGGAATTGAAAGAACTTGAAAGGAACAAGATTCTTTAGTAAATCATTTATGTGAAAAAAAGGCTCATAAATGAAGTGTATGTCCTAAAACTAAATTAGAAGAATTCTAATTTAAAAAGACAAATACCTCAAAAATAACAAGCATTAGAGAAAACAAATTATGACTTACAAGCAAAGAATCAAGTACCAATACAACAAGATGTTGTAATTCGGTTTGATTGAGAATCTTAGGAGAAGCAATGTACATATCACAAATTTCAATAACAGATAAAAAAGTTGCAACAACGAAAAAACAATATAAAAAGCACTCACAAAAGAGATATTCAAAATCTCTTATTTTAGGCTTCTCTGATTCATCATGTTTTTTAGATTTTTTTCCAGATTAATCACATAATCACTCTTTTTGGTCGACGTTTCGAACCAACTATTGTGGTTCATCTTCAAGACAAATATAAACCACAATATCTAGTTCAAAATGTAGACCAAAAAGAGCGATTATGTGATTAATCCAAAAAAAAACTCAAAAAGATATTGAAAATATTAGTAAAAAAGTATCATCCAAAATGATGAAATTTCTTGGTTGAAAAATCATAATGAAACTTTATTAATAAAAATGAAGAAGTTGAAGAAAGAAAATATGCCACAACAAAAATTCAACCCATGGATAAGGGTACTAACATTTGACACAATCAACATGGAAAAATCTAATGTTGTTATCAATGAAGTAGCATTTAAAAAAAATGAAAATATTAGTAAAAAACTATCATTTAAAGATGATGAAATTTCTTGGTTGAGAAATCATAATGAAACTTTATTAATAAAAATGAAGAAGTTGAATAATGAAAAGATGTCACAACACAAATTCAACCCATGGATAAGCGTACTAACATTTGACACAATCAACATGGAAAAACCTAATGTTGTTATCAATGAAGTAGCATTAGTGGAAGAGCTTCCAAATTTTGAAATTGCAGATAAGGTGACCTTAAAAAAAACGATGAAGAACTTACGAATGGAAATGATACATAAAATTGAAGATGAATTCAATGAAGCTAATAAGAGATAATAATGAATGAAAAAAGAGCTCAAAAACAAGGGTGGCCAATTATGTAAGAGGAAATTCCTTAATGAATCTCTCATTAAGGAGGTTAAGAACTTAAAGCAAGAAACTAATAGTAAAGGAAAGTTGGAAAATTATGAGACAATTAAAGAATTAAATTAGAAAGATGAAGAGATCAAAATTTTACACAAGCATAATCAAGAACTTTTAATGATGTTAGGTGAAAAGACATTTACATGAGCTTCAATCAAAGAATAGGAATGAAGATATTGCCACAAAAATTGAAGTGGATACTATTAAAAAAAAGAGGAGATTTGCATGAAGGTTGAGGAATCTAAAAATAAGCATGAGCTAAAATTAGGGATGCAATCTAGAATTGACAAAGAACATAAGAATTTGATGGATGGGATCACAATGTAGCTTCAAAATGAGAAAGAAGACAATATTCAAGAAGGTCATCAAAATATACTTAAAGAAATTGAACTCCATTTGGAGAATTTGCATGTCAAATATAATGGTATCATCTCCAAGGATAGAGTTATCAAACACCAAGCAAAGATAATATGGAATGGTATTGTCTTTAGAAAGAAAACATATGTATTGGGTGTGAAAAATAAGGAAGACCATCACATCTGAAATGATACTACATCCTCATCTCCAATAAGATCAAGAATATTGATATCAACGTTATCAAGGAAGAGGGTGGAATTCTCACCAATATTCATAGAACATGACATCACAAAACCCTTATTCCGTAAGACATTATAAGAGACTAAGAACTAATACAAACTGGAGAATTTGCTACAACAATGCACAAAATCAAGGGAAAGAGAATTATGCAACATTCAACCATCAAGGACTAAGAGTCAAAAGAATTGAGTTTAGATGTGGATTGATCATTTTTCAATGCACCAATATTGTTCAATGATTTAAACATCATATCACCTCATGTGCTCAAACTTATTTGATCAATGATAATTACAAAAGATTTTTCATTCTAGTAGAAGAAGTTTCTCAATGTCTATGTTTTGAGGACAAAGCATCTTAAAGGGGGGGAGCTTGTAATATACCTAAAGTATATTGCATTTATTATCTTTGTGTCATAACTTAATATCATGTAATAATAATCATAGACAATTATTATGTAATGTATCATTAATATGTGATAATAATAAGTCATGTCCTTTGTTAAGGACATTAATTATAACCCTTACATGTATTTATATGCACACTCATTATATCTTAGAAAATGTCAACTAATACTGAATAATAAGTATCCCTTGAGGAATATATGGAGTTATCCTTCTTATATTGGATGCTCAAGTGAAGTGACCAATAGGTTCACTTTAGAAGCTTTATAAGCATTTGAACCCATAAATGATTATACTTACAATGATATAAAATTTATTTACCCATATATGAATGCACCACAGCACTAAATATCACAAGTCCTAGATTAGTCAGTGTTCACAAAACTGCCTACTACATTGCCAAGTTTGGAACTAATGTGAGGTTGAAGGAACTCAAAAGGACTTGTTACCTTCTTCTCCTCATCACCGGTGCCTTCACACTTACTAAATATGTTATTGTGCTATCGAATGTAGAGGAAATGAGATTTTTCAAGTTGATGATGGGAAACTTCACGATTCATTATCTGTGTAGGAAGGTTGGTGATCACTTCAAAAAACAATTATCAACTTAGTTGTGTTGCCATCGAGAATGCCATGGGAAGAAGAATGCAAGCATGCTAAGGATCATCACTTAGTTTAAGGTAACTAATATGATGTGGTAGGTCAGGAAAGAACCCAAAAAAGTATACTCAACTCAATCCCTAAACCCATGCAACTTCCACTCACTAGAAAACTTGACATTAGACAACCCTTCTAAGAGGCGCTAAAATGAAAGTAATCTATATTGATTGTGTGGGAACTTCCATAGGTCTAATCAACTATGTGAAAACCAACATTAATATAAAATTCCAAGTCTAGATGATCTTAAAAGGGATAATTATTGTAGAGGCTAATAAAATCAAAACTTATAATAGACAAGAGGTAGATGTCAATACAAGAATTGATGGAGGCATACCTCATCCCACGATGCCAACATCATGTTTGGACAAACTATGCAAGAGAATGCCCCGGATCTATAATGAGATGACCCTTTTATTGTTTTAGATACATTTGGATATAATAGGAAGCATAAGACTATTAAGAAGTAAATGCACAAGCATGAGAAGGTGGATAAGAATCACAATGATTGTAACTATAGAGAACATTTCCATAAACACTCATCTCATTAGACCTACTGCAATGGCCACTGCCACATCATTGCAACTTAGGTGTTTGGAGAAACCATTTTCAAGACAATGGTGGTAGGAAACATAAAGAACACATTGCAAGCTTAGATAATTAGGTGGTGTATTGTATGCAATGTAAATATCACATTACTAGCTTAGATAATTAGGTGGTGTATTATAACAAAGAGAAAGACAACTTCATAACTTTCACATAGTTATAGGAGGGCCAAGCAATACCTTAGATTCATTATTACCATCATCTTGTTCATGCATGCGTGGGTTTATCAACTAGCATGATGGTAGTTAAGCAACAATTAGAATGGTGAGTCACTACTATATATTAAAATAACTTATAGCCAATCAAGATCATGGAAGGGTAAGAAGTGCATTCCTAATCTAGATCATATATGACCACTAAACCATTGTAAGACAAGTTTCATAATTTCTAGCATGAAACAATTTGAGTTAATTTCCTTAGATTTGTTAAAACGCTTAGATAATATATTGTAAGACAACAAAGAAATATTTGTAGAGGCACTTGCAACGGTGGAACTATAATGAATCTCAATATTCCATAATGCAAATGATCCTTTGTGTCTTAGAAATCTCATGGAATTAATGAGGTATTCTATAAAGAAGCAAGAAGTTTTTTTCCATTACAAAGGTCTCTCACTCGGAGTTAATCTATGTTTTGGAATAACCAAATATAGCTAGGGGATGCTTAATTAACTATGCACAAAGAATTAGTTCAATTTATGATTGCATAAGAGATAACGAAACTCTATAAAGTCAATCAATTCTAAGTAACATTTAATAATGCTTTTGAATGACAACCAATATCTAAAAATATTAAAAGGTATGAGGATAATCAAGAATGAAGGTGAAGAGTTATATTTTGTAGATTCTTCTTAACCCATCCCTATTTACTTCAATAAGCATCCCCCTATTCAAAAGTAGCAGAATAATCTTTCTTTTACTGAGAATCTTGATTTTATGGCAAAAATTTTAAAAAACTAACATATTATCGATGTCTCCTCTCCATCAAAGGATAGAATTTTCAATATTATCTTCTTATACATTTCAACACCTAGCATATAAAATAAATTTCACATGATAGCACTTGGGCTTAATAAATGCATAGTACATAAAATTTAGAAACATTAAGTTATCATAATAGATTAGATAAATTGATTACTTAATCTTACCTTCTAATTATGATTTGTGCATTAAATAATATGTAGGAGGTAATACTATAATTGTACTAATATTGTATTTAATAGTGGAATATTATGTTTGATATTGTCATACAACGCATAAAAATAGATTATTATGTCATTGGATAGTAGTGACATCTATGATTCATGGTTTCGTATTAGTTCTATATGTAGAAAAAGAATTTGCAAAAAATCCATTAATTTCTATAGTAGACATTAGGTTTTATTTTTCCAACAAAATGGGCAACCACATGAAAACATGCCTTTTCAGTCTTTTCAAGCTTCTGCATCTTGATTTTGATCATTTTTTGAAGGTAGTTCACAGAACCTCTTCGGTGTAGAAATTTTTACTCACGACTCCCAAATATTTCGCTTATACTCATACGAGACAGACACTCAATTGGCTTGCACACTCTGCAACCATCCCAACTTAAAATAGATATTACAGACTTTAGACTTAAGAAATTCACAACACCCTATGAATCCTGCCACATTAGGTTCACACATACACTCGCATGCATGTGCGCAGGCTTGTCAAATTCAGACCTAAGACTTGTCCTCTGTTTTCTCAAGATGCATATTGATCGCACTGAACGTAGTTGCAGGGCACGAGAAAACTTCAGACTGACTTCAACTTAAATTATAGAAGAAGGAATGAAAAAAACCCTAACTCCCGATGTCTATAAGAGTTCCTCCCTCCTTATTTATAATCCTTTGAGGGAACATACTTTATCTTCTTAGGATATGAAGAACAGAAAATATCAGAGAGTATTGTCCTTAAAGTAATTGATTAGTTTTGATTTTATTGTAGATTCTCTGAGATGTGGGTCAAGTCCCACTAGAATTCGGAGAAGTCCTCCAAGTCTCAAAGATTCATCTGGGAAATCTTACATAATGGATATTTAAATGAATCCCATGGAACCTTTATAAAATAACACAGTGGATGCTTTTGTTGAAATCCCACGAGAACAGACTAGCTCCAAAAATGTCGTCCAGTTTGATGACACATAATTATTAATTATCATCATTAAAGTAGATGGACATGGGTTCTCCACATAAGCATCATATGGGATTGTGAGAATCAGAAGAATCATCCCTACATGTTTTACATTTACATCATTCAAATTCGACATGTGGATGAGTACTGGATCTTGGATTGTTTCCAATCGCAGGTCATGTGCTAAAATCTCTAATTGGGTAAAGATTATGTGAAAAGCACTACTCCAAGTCCCATCCTTTCATAAAAGGGCATGGTTCACAAATAAATTCTCCTTGAAACATATATTGAAACTAAACATTAATTTCTTCCATTTCGGTTACTATTCCCACCACTTTTCCTTTATTATTCAAAATATGGTTTTTGTATTGAATATTCTTCAAGGATTCAAGCAGTGTAAGCTTCCCTCTAAGATGCTTAAGTTTAAATTCTAACCACAATTCATGTTGAGCAGTTTCTTTCATATCTTCTTGCAGATGTAAGATGAAATTGTTGTGCCTTTGAACCTAATATTTCTTCGACAAAATTTATCTAAGAAAATCTTTATCCACCCTATCCAAGGATGCCTGATCATATTATTTAGATCTGCACAAATTACAACATGTTATTTTTCTCTGATCTTTTGTAAAATTAAGGAATAAGTGGCCCAATTCATTGTTCCAAAACCAAGGTCACAATAGCATTGATTATCTTCTTCATCTACCCACACCATGTTTTTCTGTGACTAATATGTTGTAAGCTTTATTGGTTTTCCAAAATGCTTTCATTTCACACTTTTCTAGAATGTTTATCTTTAATGGGCTTGAAAGGATTTATTGGACTAATTTGTAGTCCATGTATTCTTTTGCAATTGTCTAGGGAGCAGAGAAAACAAATTGGTTTCTTCTCTCAAAATCTTCTTCTTTAAATTTTTTCATTTTTGCACTGGATAACATAAGTAATGTTATATCAGACCTATCATAAGCTTCTCTAGATAACATATCAGCTATGCAATTTAAATAACCTGGTTTATGTACAATATCAAAATCAAAATTTTCTAACCAGACAACGCATTTCTGCACACAAGTATGACTATCTGTCAACAAAATATTGTTCTTCATCATTCCTACTAATACTTTTTAAATTTGTCCTGATTATGAATTTAATCGTCTTAAGATATAATTTAAAATGCAGTATAGTCTTTTTTTTACTGCTAATAACTCTTTATCACTAGAGGGGTATTTTAGTTCTGCTCTGAATGTTCCAGAGGTATACCCATAAATTTCCTCTTTTCCTTCAAATTCTTCTAGTAAGACTCCACCCCATGCATTTTTGAGATGCATCATTTTCTATAATATATTTACCCTTTTTAATAGGTAAACAAAGAGGAGGTAGTGCTTGTACTTTTTGTTTAATATTTTTGACTGATGTTGGCATCTCTTTGGAACATGCTGGAGGATTATTTTTTAGCCTTTCTTGCAGTATATGAATGTCTTATGCTTGTTTCTTGTAGAATGGTCTGATATAATTCAAACTTCCCAAAAATATTTGTAATTGAATTGTATCTAGGATCTTAACTAGATAATCATTGCATATTTCTAAGACATGTTCTTACAAAAAGGATTTGTCCTTTAGCTATCTTATATCCTATGAACTCAATTTATAAATTACCTATCTCCATTTTAGTTGCAGAAAGAACTAAACCATGTCGATACACCAATTCATAAAATTCCTGCAGATGCTTAAGATGTTCTTGGATATTTTTTGAGCATATCAAAATATCATCAATGTAGACTATTATCAAGGGAAAGTCTCTAAAAATATCTTCCATCCTTTTTTGGAATTCACCAAGGGCATTTTTTAATCCAAATGGAATTATTGTCCATTGATAATGTCCATGAGGAACAATAAAAAAAATTGTATGCCTATCTTGGGGTGTTATGCCTATCTGATAAAATTGAGACTTCAAATCAAATTTACCGAATATCACTTTACCTTTTATTTTTTGCAAGAGGGTTGCTTTATTAGGTAGAGGGTACCTAATTGATTGTAAGACTTCGTTTAGTGGCTTATAATTTACCACTAAACTGGGTTTTCCTCTTTTTGGCTCGAAGTGCTTATTTACATAAAATCCTCTACAAGCTCAGGGACTTTTAGGTGGTTCAATAAGACCTTTTTCCTTTAGGTATTTTATCTCTTCTTGACAAATATCAATTTCAGAGGGACTCATTAATGTTGCAGAGACTTTCTGTGGAAATATATTCATTAAAGGATCATAGGGAAGGCTCACAAAATACTGTTCCCTATGCCAGAAGGCATTGGGAGATTCTGGAGTACACTATAGTCTCAGTTTTCTTGAGATTTCTTTGAGAACATTTTTTAATGTATTTTTGCATAACAAATATTGTGTTCCATTTTTTATGTTCTTTGATAGGAGAAAAAGAGTAGACTAATTTATTCTTCTCCATTTTTTCTTCTGCCATTTTACTTTTGCATATGTCGTCTTTATACATTTGTGTCTGAACATGTTGATTATTTACATGAAACTTCAAGTCCTACCTTTTTACATCAAATGTAATTGGGATAACCATATTTACAAAATCAAAACCTAAAATCCAATCATGTGTAATTTCTTGTACACCATAAAATACAGTTTCTAACTTTTCCTCTTCAATTTCTATGCATAAAGGATATGTTTCTCCAAAAACAATTACTTTTGTTTTGTTTACAGTTGTTCCCCTAAATCTTGTTTCTTTCCATAGATAAGTTGGTATGACCTGCTTTCTCATTAGATTAAGTTGTGCTCCAGTATCCACTAAACCATCAATCTGATGGGGCTTTCTATTGTCTGGATGGATCCATGCTTTTATGAAGAACTTAACACCTACTGAAAGAAATACAGGATGTTCTAATTCTAATTTTGTCCTTATTTCAACATCATATTTATCATCTTATTCACTGAACTTAATTCCCTTATCTTTTTCTTCTATATCCTACCTTATAAGTTGGATATTTTTTAATTTCTTCATATGACCTGGAAATTTCATCATCTGAAGAGACTATCTCCTCCAGTCTAATAGCTATTGGCATGCTTTTAAGCTCTTTGACCTTTTCTATAGCTTCTTTAGTTATTTTCTTTTGTTCTTCAATTTGAACCAATAAAAGAGTTGTTTATCCTTTCTAAACTATTGTCTGTCATAATGTTTGTAAGGGCCAGAATAGAGGTCAGCAAGATTATAAATAGTTTTATTTATTTTATAGGGAGAATTGTTGGTAGGGTGTTGGGAAATAGGTTCAGCTATTTGTTGTAGAAGAAAATTTCTTTCATCTCTCAATGTTATTCTTTCTTGGACTTGCCAAACGGGAAGACTATTAGGATTTTGATTAATCTTTTCTAGATTTTCTTTGGGATTCTCCTCTTTAGGGATAGAGAGCATGAACATGTCATATTGTGGGTGTGGGGTTTGCAGGTTTTGAAAATATTCTTCAAAGCTTGGGTATTGAGAATTTGTATGGAAGAGTAGTTGGGACTGGTCTCCCCCAATTTTATGGATCTAAGAGACAAAATTGATCAGCAATATTGTCAGTATCATATTTAGGAGAGGTATCAGAAAAGGAATCATTGTTTTTTAGATACGAGAGGAATAGCCTGTTAATGGAGTTTAATTAACCCAATGTTTCAAACTTCCAAGTGAATCCATCTTTAGGGGATACACTAATATTTTAAGAGAAGATTAATGATGTATTGTAGAGCTAAACTTATGTATGTATAGATTCTAGAAAGGATCAATAAGAAAAGATTTAGTCGGCTAAACCTTTTCTTATTGATCCTTTCCAGAATCTATACATACATAAGTTTAGCTCTACAATACATCATTAATATTCTCTTAAACTATTAGTGTATCCCTTGAAGATGAACTCACTTGGAAGTCTGAAACGTTGGGTTAATTAAACTCCATTAACAGGTTATTCCTCGCTTATCTAAAAAATTCTCCCCACTTGTATGGATTCATTATTTAGAGGAATCATTATCTTCATCAATAGGAAGAAAAATAATATCATCCGACGGGGAAGGAGGAGGAGTTGTAGAATCTACAAAATAAAGATCCCACCACTCTGGATTAAGGTCATCAGTAAATAGAGTGGAAAGATGAGAGTTTCTAGGATTTTTGGGACATTTGTTGGCGCAATGTCCTGGTTTATTGTAATTGTAACAAAGAGAAGATTTCTTCGGAGTAGACCGCCTTTTGAGATAGGACATTTTTAGAAATGAACGTTTGTAGGGCTTGGATTTTTTATAATATTTGGATAGAATATCAGGGGCCCATATAGATTTGAGAGAGTATTTTTTATACCTTTTCTTATTGTGCTTGCATTGTTTACAGTAGCAAGATGCAAAATTTATGCATTGGTGTCCTCTATTAAAGGCACCATATCCCCATTCTCAAATTTTGTCGATATTCTTGCAAAAATACAAAGTAAACATGTTATTAAATCTTTTAAAATCCTTTGAGACCTTTTTTTCGAAGCAATGCTCTTGGATTACCATATCAATATGGTAGTTTGTCATAACTATTGTCATACCCAGCAATATGGTGGCTTTGTCTTTAAATCACTTCTCTACTGCATCTCGAAGGGCTCTTGGAAAGCTACGAATGTAATACTTGATATATGTGGGATCATTAGCTTTCCCTGCTTGTATAGGTAATTTCTGCATATAGCAGAAATATTTTTTCTTAAGAGACAAATCTCCTAATCTCTAAGACATTAAAAGATATTGAAGATGTTTTGCATCTGATCCTACTTGTTTGGATCCATAAAATTGTAAGGCTAAGGCTTCAAGCATATCACTGTCAGCTATAAGAGAATCTAGAAATTCATCTTTGGTTATTTGGGGCAACCAATGCCACCATTCCCATGCAAGACTAGTAAATCCTGCAATAAGGATATTAGCCATATGCTTGGGAGTAATTGTATTATCTTCAGCTCGTTTTGCAATACTCTAATTTCCAAAGAGATACAATAATTCTTTAATCTCCTCTCTGCTTTGGAAACCTATGCTAAGAATGGGATGTTTTGGCATAGTGGCTATAGTCTATTTAATGCTCCAATTCCCAAATTCCCTACGTTTTTTTACTCTTGATGTACTTGTGGAAGATTCTGCCGTAGATTCCATAAATGTTTCTGGTCCTTCAATTTCTAAGGCCATAATATCTAAGTATCTTTGTTTATTTGGCATCGAAAGATCCCATTGGCTGACAAAATTCAAATCTTTAGAAATAATGGAATACAAATTATCTGAAATCCCAAAATCTCATTTTGGTTGTAAATATGGTTCTATTTCGAAAGCAAACGGATCAAGTGACTTTTGTCTTCGATGACCAAACTGAGTTTCTTCTTTTGATTTCTTGTCTGAATGGGTCAAAGACAGCAGGGTTCCTTATAGGCTTTTGAAATGACTTAGAGAGTCCTATGACTCCATGATAAATATTTTCTAGAATGGAAAGCCTAATATTTAACTTTTCTATAGCCTTCTTTATTTCATCAACCTCACTTAAAACATGAGATAAAATGTCCATTTTATCTAATATTTTTGGCAATCGTTTTTTATCAACTTGTTTATCATATATTATTCTGATAAAATCCTTATGGACATCATCTAAATTCTTTATTGTTAAATTCGATTGAATATTTGAATAATTTAAAAATTTGTGTTCATCTGACACACTTGAATCTGTTGTAGGGGATCTAACTGGCATATATTATTTCTTGATTTTCCCATCAGATTGGTATTGGTGAAAAGGAGTAGTTGGGAGATTTCTTCTTGGGATAAAATAAGATTCCCCTTTTGGGAGCTTGATTGTTATTTCTATATTTTCTCTTGGCAATGTTACCGAAAACATGTATAGATTGGTTGTCTTAGAAGTACCATAAACAACCTTAATTTGTCAATGGAGGCTAGACAGTAAGTGTATTTTCTAGAATGAGAAACTTGTCCAGACTTAGTAGATTTGCAGATATGTTGTGGCTTTATTGGTTGTATGCAAGAGCTGGAAGGATTATGAGCAAAAGAGAGTTGGTCCTTAGTGATTTGAAGTGGTAAAGGGTTTCAGAAAGAATTTCTCTTCTCAGTTTCTAACTAACAATGCTTGTTTGTAGGACTGATATTTATTTTCCCAAGATGTAGGATAATTTATGCTAGTCCAGTCAAAGGCAACAGGCTGAGAGTTTGAAGAATGATTTGTTTCTAACAAACTGTGCAGATGAGAAGTTCTTTAAACAGATGATTTCAAAGGTGGAAGAGTATCATTTGCAAAGCAGACTATTAGCATACATTTTAGTTGACAAAGGAGTGATGAATTAGACATATCAAATCCACCAGGTAGAATATAGGATTTTAGAATATCATAGATGTAGGGATCTTTGAATGAAACTGCATACTTCATATAGACTATACAGAAAGTTTCACCATTATGTAAAGGAGTTGAAAAACCGCCTATTGAAGTGTTTACAAATTGGTTATGTCTAGTATCAACTACATAACAAATTGAATGCACTTTCAAAAATGGTCAAAATAATGGATTCAATCCAAACTTAATAGCTCCAAGATGGCAGCACTTGTATTTTTGTTTCTTCCCCTACTCTATTAGATCTCTATCTAATAGATTTATATGAAGCGGTCCTTCATTAGAAGTAAAGGGTTGGTTCACATAATGCACTTTAATGAAAGAGTGAGAAAAGTATTCCCAACCATGAAGCTTATAAAAATCTTTAGGATATATGGGAGGCAATTTCCAATTAATGGAAGAATGTGGCTCTGAAATAGATATAAGACCTCGAGAAGTAGTGGTTGCAGATAAAGGGGTAGATCGATGATCTTTAACCATGGCTATTTCTTTTGAAGCATTTTCTTTTGATATTTCAACTAAATTGATTTCATCCATAGAAGGATCCATTACAAAATGATGGAGCAAACTCTCAAAAAACGACTACCCAAAAACAACAACTTCAATACTGGTTTTAAATCAGGGCTTTACAACCTTGCATTTCAACTAAAATTCTCAAAACATCATCATACAATAGAATCCTTGCATATATAGTTTCATATTAATAAAATGCTTACAGGCTTTTAGTGATATAACAACGATGCCAATTGAACTAGGCTTTGATACCATCACGACTCCCAGAACTTTCGTTGCCTCTCTTATACTCATACAAGATAGACACCCAATTGGCTTGTAGACTCTGCAACCGCATATTTTGCTTATACACATTTGAGACAAACACTCAATTGGCTTACAGTCTCTGCAACCATCACAATTGAAAATAGACATTATAGACTTCAGACTTATGAACTTCATAACACCCTGTGAATCCCACCACTTTAGGTTCACAGATACACTCGCATGCATGTGCGTAGGCTTTTCAAATTTAGACCTAAGACTTGTCCTATGTTTTCTCAAGATGCATACTAATCGCACTAAATGCAGTTGTAGGGCACGAGCACACTTCAGGTGGAAATCAACACAAAATGCAAAAGAAGGAATGAGAAAGACCCTAAATCCTGATGTATATAAGAGTTCCCTTCCTATTTATTTATAATCCTTCGAGGGAACATAATGTATCTTCTCTGGATATGAAGGACTAACAATATCAAAGAGAATTGGCCTTAATGTAATTGAACATTTTTGGTTTTACAGTAGATTCTTTGAGATGCAAGTCAAGTCCCACGAGAAGTAGGAGAATTCCTTTGATTCTCAAAGATTCGTCCGGAAAATATTACACAGTGGAGATTTAAAGGAATCCCATGGAACCTTTATAAAATAACAAAGTGGATGCTTTTGCTAAAAGCCCACGAGAACAGACTGGATCCACAAATGTCAGCCAGTTCGACAGTACATAAGTATTAATTATCAACATTAACATAGATGCACAGGGGTTCTCCACATGAGCATCCTACGGGCTTGTCAGAATCAGAAGAATCATCCCTACATGTTTTACATTTACATCCTTCAAATTCAACATGTGGATAAGTAATGGGCCCTCGATTGTTTCCACTTGCAGGTCATGTGTTAAAATCTCTGATATGGTAAAGATTCTTTGAAAAGCACCGCTCCACGTCCCATCCTTTCAAAAAAGGACATGGTTCACAAATAAATTCTCCTTGAAACATAGACTCAACCTGGAGATTAATTTCTTTTGTTTCAGTTACCGTTCCCACCACTTTTCCTTTATTATTCATAATATGGTTTTTGTATTGAATATACTCCAAGGATTCAAGTGGTGTAATCTATCTTACAAGATGCTTAAGTTTAAATTTGAACCACAATTCATGTTCAACAACTGCTTTCATATGTAAGATGAAGTCATTGCGCCTTTGAACCCAATATTTTCTTGGAAAAAATTTATCTAAGAAATGTTTTGTCCACCCTGTCCAAGGATGCCTGATCATATTATCTGGATCTAAACAAATTACAACATGTTCTTTTTATCTTATCATTTGTAAAATTAAGGAATAAATGGCTCAGTTCATTGTGCCAAAACTGAGGTCACGATAGCAATGATTATCTTCTTCGTCTATCCAGACACCATGCTTTTCTTTGACTAATCTGTTGTAAGCATTATTGGTTTGCCAAAATGATTTCCTTTCCACTTTTCTAGAATGTTTATCTTTAATGGGCTTGAAATGGTTTCTTGGGCTAATTTGTAGTCCATGTATTCTTTTGCATTTGTCTAGGGAGTAGAGAAAACAAATGGTTTTCTTCTCTCAAAATATTCCTCTTTAACCTTTTTCATTTTTGCACTGGATAGCATAAATAATGTTATATCAGACCTATCATGAGCTTCTCTAGATAACATATCATCTATGCGATTTAAATAACCTTGTTTATATCCAATATCAAAATCAAAATTTTCTAACCAGACTGCCCATTTATGCACACGAGTATGACTATCTGTCAATAGACTATTCTTCTTCATCATTCCTGCTAAAATATTTAAATCTGTCTTGATTATGAATTTAACGGGCTTAAGATATAATTTAAATTGTGGAATTGTCTTTTTGCCTGCTAGTAACTCTTTATGGATAGAGGGGTATTTTAGTTTTTCTCCTCTGAATGTTCCAGAGGTATACCCACATATTTCCTCTTTTCCTTCAAATTCTTTGAGCAAGACTCCAACCAATGCATTTTGGGATGCACCAATTTCTATAATACATTTACCCTTTTCATTAGGTAAACAAAGAGGAGGTAGTGCTTGTACTTTCGGTTTAATATTTTTGACGAATGTTGTCATCTCTTCAGACCAGGCCAGAGGATTGTTTTTTAGCCTTTGTTGCAGTATATGAATGTCTTCTTCTTGTTTCTTATAGAATGGTATGATATAATTCAAACTTCCCAAAAATCCTTGTAATTGAATTTTGTCTAAGATCTTAACTGGATAATTCTTGAATATTTTTAAGACGTTCTTGCAAAAGGATTTGTCCTTTAGCTATCTTATATCCTGGGAACTCAATTTTTGTCTTACTTATCTACATTTTAGTTGCAGAAAGAACTAAACCATGTCGATACACCAGTTCATAAATTTTTTACAGATGCTTAAGATTTTCTTGGATATTTTTGGAGCATATCAAAATATCATCAATGTAGACTATTGTCCAAGGAAAGTGTCTAAAAATACATTCCATCCTTTTTTGGAATTCACTGGGGGAATTTTTTAATCCAAATGGCATTATCATCCATTGATAATGTCAATGGGGAACAACAAAAAGTGTTTTATGCCTATCTTGGGATGTTATGTCAATCTGATAAAATCTAGAATTTAAATAAAATTACTAAATATCACTTTACCTTTGATTTTTTGCAAGAGGGTTGCTTTATTTGGTAGAGGGTGCCTAATTGGTTGTAATACTTTGTTTAGTGGCTTATAGTTTACCACTGATCTAGGTTTCCTCTTTTTTTCTCTTAGTGCTTATTTAGATAAAATCCTCTACATGCCCAAGCAATTTTAGATAGTTCAATAAAACCTTTTTCCATTAGGTATTTTATCTCTTCTTGACAAATCTCAATTTCAAAGGGACTCGTTAATTCTGCAGATACTTTCTATGGAACTATCTTCATTAAAGGATCATAGGGAATGCTCACAAAATATTGTTCCCTATGCTAGAAGGCATTGAGAGATTCTGAAGTACACTTTGCTCTCAGTTTTCTTGAGATTTCCTTGAGAACATTTTCTGAATGTATTTCTACATAACAAATACTATGTTCCATTTTGTTATGTTCTTTGATAGGAGTCAAAGAGTAGACATATTTATTCCATTCCATTTTTTCTTCTACCATTTTACTTTTTCATATGCCGACTTTATACATTTCTATCTAAATCTGTTGATTATTTACATGAAACTTCAATTCCTCCCTTTTTACATCGAATTTAACTGGCCTAACCATATTTAGAAAATTAGAACCTAAAACGCAATAATGTGCAATTTCATGTACGCCATAAAACACAGTTTCTAACTTTTCCCCTTCAATTTCTATGGATAAAGGATTTGTTTATCCAAAAACAATTACTTCTGTTTTGTTTACAGTTGTTCCACTAAATCTTGTTTCTTTCCATAGATAAGTTGGTATGACCTGCTTTCTCATTATATTAAGTTGTGCTCCAATATCCACTAAACAATCAATCTGATGGGGCTTTCTATTGTCTGGATGGATCCAAGCTTTAATGAAGAACTTAACACTAACTGAAAGAAATGTAGGGCATTCTAATTCTGGTTTTGTCCTTATTTCTTCATCATATTTATCATCTTCTTCAATGAAATTAATTCCCTTATTTTTTCTTTTATATCCTACCTTATAGGCTAGATATTTTTCAATTTCTTCATATGCCTTGGACATTTCTTTTTCTAAAGAGACGGTCTCCTCCAGTCTAATAGCTTCTAGCATTCTTTTACGCTCTTTGACCTTTTCTATAGCTTCTTTAGCTATTTTATTTTGTTCTTCAATTTGAACCAATAAAAGAGGTTGTTTATCCTTTCTAAATTGTTCCCTATCATAATGTTTGTAAGGGTCAAAATAAAGGTTAGAAGAATTATAAATTGATGGATTTACTTTATAGGGAGAATTGTTGGTAGTTGTAGGATGTTGGGAAATAGGTTTAGTTATTTGTTATAGAAGAAAATATCTTTCAGCTCTCAATGTTATTCTTTCTTGGACTTGCCAAACAGGGAGATTGTTAAGCTTTTGATTAATCTCTTCTAGTTTTTCTTCGAGATTTTTCTCTTTAGGGATAGGGAACATGAACATGTCATATTGTGGGCATGGGGTTTGCAAGTTTTGACAATATTCTTCAAAGCTTGGGTATTGAGAATTTGTCGGGAAGGGTAGTTGGGACTAGTCTCCCCCCCAAGTTTGTGAATCTAAGAGACAAAATTGATCAGCAATGTTGTCATTATCGGGTTGAGAAGAGGTATCAAAAAAGGAATCATTGTATTCATCAGTAGGAAGAAAAATAATATCATCCGACAGGGAAGGAGGAGGAGTAGTAGAATCTACAAAAAAAAGATCCCACCATTTTGGATTAAGGTCATCGGTAAATAGAGCAAAAAGAAGAGATTTTGTGGGCCTTTTAGGACCTTTATTGGTGTAATGTCTTGGTTTATTGCAATTGTAATAGAGATGTTGGCATTATGAGAGAAGTGTTGTCCTTGATGGAAAATCATCTTAGATGATAAATTATAGTGCAGCAAAGTTCACGCACTTTCATGCAGAGAAAAAGTTTCTTTCATGCAGAGAAAAGTTCACGCACTTTCATGCAGAGAAAAGTTCACGCACTTTCATGATGGAAAATCATCTCAGATGATAAATTATAGTACATCAAATTTCACGCACTTTCATGCAGAGAAAAGTTCACGCACTTTCATGCAGAGAAAAGCGCACGCACATGGGAAATCTTATGGTTGGTTCATGGTATTAGTCTGACAGTTTTTGATCCTATTGTTTTGGTCCGTGGTATTGCATCCAAAAGAATTGAACCCAAGTATTGGGTCTGTGGTATTGTTTTGTTATGGTTTTGGACCATGGTATTGAGTAAGGCCTAAGACTATAAAAGAAGAAGAAGATCATTA
>APFE031628261.1:27002-50251 GCA_000404065.3 Pinus taeda | reverse complement strand
TTTTTAATGGAGTTCCTAAGTCTAAACTTAGAAAAAATAAAATATTAATGGGTATTAATATAAAACTGTGTTAGAAAAACGTCATGGATCAAGCCAAATCTAATCTTAGCCGTTGATTAGAGATTTAATCTCGGCTGTTGAAGGACCAACAGGAAAAGTATAAGAGGAGGCTTGAGGGTCAGTTGGAGAATACACCAGAGTGATCAGTCATTCATTTTGCTAGAGATGGGTTGCTAAGCAAAGTTGAATCTATGATCAGTGACAAGAGGCAGTGAGTACGAGGCAGAGAGGCAGAGACAGTACTAGGGGATCAACGCAGAAGCAGAGAAAGCGAGAGCAACAACCACTCCAAGCTACGCAAAGCCCAGCAGGGACAGCATAGAGGCTAGAGGGACTGCGTCATCCACGTCGAGGCGGATTTCTAGCAAAGAAATCCAGATCAGTGTTGCAATTGCACAGATGATTAGAGTGGGGCAACTTGACGTTTACAGAGGGATTTCCAAGAGGAAAATTGGGACTCAGACAGAGTCCAGAAAAGAAATTCTAGACAGGAAGTAGAGAGACTCGAAGGAGTCTAACCGAGAACTTCCAAACGAGAAGTAGAGAGACTCAGCAGGAGTCAAACCAAGAACTTCCAAACGAGAAGTAGAGAGACTCGCAGGAGTCGACAAAGAAGAGCAGAGATATGGTCGTGAATGGGCTGAGAGACCAGGAAATGTTGGACGGAGTGTCCAACTTTGTGGTCTGGAAGGCAAGAATCTTGTCCATTCTGGACAGACATCGCATCAAGGGCTTCACCTTGAGAACTATGGCTATCCCAGTTGACCCGGTAGCAAATGATAGGTATGAGGAGGTAATGGCTAAGGCAAAGTACATCATCCTTGATGGGGTCAAGGATCATGCGGTACTACCTATTACCGAGAAGGAAATGACAAAGGAGATGTGGGACACTTTGAAGACACTGTACCAGCATACTTCCGTGCAGAGGAAGATGCTCCTGGGGAATCAACTAAGGTCATTCCAAATGCAGAAGCGAGAGCAGATAGATGTCTTCCTCGGTCGGTTGAAGGAAATCTGTGACCAACTAACTTCCATAGGGGCCATGCCGGATGAGGAATTGATGGTGAAGACTGCACTTAATGTAATCACCGAGGATTGAGAGATATTTGTCCAGAGCATACTAGGCAAGACGAGTCTTCCAGATTGGGAAGAACTGTGGGCAACTCTTCATTAAGAAGAGATCGGATCGCTGACCAAGGCGGGGAGTAGCAGAAGAGCAGTCAGGATCAAGAAGGAAGAGGAAGAGGATGTAGCACTAGCATCTGCGAGGAAGTAGGAGAGGAAGAAGAAGGACCTCTCCAAGGTCAAGTGCTTCCATTGTGGGGAACTGGGTCACTATGCGAACATGTGTCCGAGGAAGAAGAGTAAGGGAGAGGCTTCTGACTCGAAGGAAGTGCCAGCAAGGGCGGAGAAAGAAGTCGAGGAGGATGACTATTGTGCCATGAGTGCTCATGTGACACTTGAGAAGAAGTGGGGAGACATCGAGTTGTAGTCAGGACAACTACAGGTGATGAGGGGCAGGATCCTTAAGGTACCCAACCTCTTGGATTATACCTTGCTACGGGAGCCTTGAAGAGGAGTAGCAGAACCGGCGGATGTAGGTAGAGATGCATGCGGATGAAGCATCGGAGAGTGCTACAGTGCAGGAATCCTCGGGCAGCTCAAGGCTAGCGGGCTGCAACAGTGCGAGAAGCACGAGAGTGTTGCACTAGTGCAAGATGGCACAGAGAGGTGTGAAATGGTGCGAGATGCAAGGAGTTGTTACAGCAGCGCAGAGGTCAGTAGAGGGAGCACTCTTGAGCGACAGAGGGAGCTTCAACATCAGGAGTGCTTCTAGCTTGACAGGGATGTTAGAAGTTGCGTGGATCAGTTACTTACTTCTCAGTAACTAAGTTGTAGTGCAGTAGCAGTATGCAATAGCATGATGCAGCATGATGAAAGGGGGTTGCAGTGCAGATACAGTGCTGGGAGGATGGACCAGCAACAACACGGATGCAGAGGGAGCTACCGTATGGATGCAATAGTGGCAATGGCAAGGCCATGGACAACAGTCCATGATGTAGCAGTGGCAGTGGCAAGGCCATAGGCAACAGTATAGGATGCAGCAGTGTAGAGGATGTTGGGTGGGGATGCCTAGCATCAGCACAAAGACCGGTGCCAGATAATCAATGTGATGCTCAGTGAGGAGTATTACTAGAGCACAGTCCTCGCTAAGAGGGAGTGTTGATTTTGGGTAGCATTGAATGGGCTCTAGCCATGACAATTGGTGGAGAGGCTAAAGCACATGAAATCTCCAAGACCCAGAAATGGTTTGGACAGAGTGTACCTGGTTTGGGAGATACTAAAATAATTAATATTTTTAATGGAGTTCCTAAGTCTAAACTTAGGAAAAATAGAATATTAATGGGTATTAATATAAAACTGGGTTATAAGGTTCCAAAAGTCATGGATCAAGCCAAATCTAATGTTAGCCGTTGATTAGAGATTTACTCTCAATCATTGAAGGACCAACAAGAAAAGTATAAGAGGAGGCTTGAGGGTTAGTTGGAGAAAACACTAGAGTGATTAGTCATTCATTTTGCTAGAGTGGGGTTGCTAAGCAAAGTTGAATCAGTGATCAGCACGGAAGGGCAATGAGTACGAGGCAGAGAGGCAGAGACAATACTGGGAGACCAACGCAGAAGTAGAGAGAGTGAAAGCAACAGCTAGTCCAGGCTACATAGAGCCCAGCATAGACAACGCAGAGGCCAGAGGGAATGCGTCATCCACGTAGAGGTTGCTGGAGTGATGCAGAGGGTCCCAGAGGCTGGGTAATGCCTCAAAGGGTTGACACAGGTCAGCAGAAGGTTGACGCAGAGGCCAAAAGGGCCAGCGTTGAGCTTTGGTTGTGCCAGAGAGGGTTTCGTGGGATAGGTTTTCTGAATACCTATTTCCTAATATAAAGGTATTGTTGTTGTGTATTTTTTTCTCTGTCAGATGAGCCGGTTAGGCACCCAGTTGTACTCGGATAGATTGCATAACAATATAACCCTTTGAATAGCTGCACGGTTTTCCCGCATTGGGTTTTTTCGGGGACATTTGTCCAAAAACAACGGTGTCACTTATGTGTTTGTTTTCTTTCAGTTGATGATTTGTAGATGTTGTGACTGTATGGTGTTTATTTCGGTATTTAAATGTATTAAATAACTTGTTCAAATTTAAACAAGTAGAATAAATAAACCAACAGAATACAGATTAATTTTCTAATGGGTAGACTTAGAAAATTCAACGCTATGGTGGAGGAACACAACTCTATAATGGTCAATGATGTCTGGAAAGTGGTACCTAGGCCTCAGGACAGATCAGTGGAAGGTTGAAGATAGATATACAATGTCAAGTATGCTGCAAACGATAGTGTGGAGAAATACAAAGCCATGTTTGTGGCTAAGGGGTATGCTCAGAAAAAAGGGATAGACTACGAAGAAACCTTCGCCCCAGTAGCCAGGTATACTTCTATTAGAACCGTGATATCTCTTGCAACATAGATGGGGTGGGAGATTCATCAAGTGGACGTCAAGGTGACATTCTTGATCGGGGTAATAGAAGAGGAAGTATACATTGAACAACCAAAAGGTTTTGAGACACATGAGAAGAAATCTCATGTATGCAGATTAAAGAAAGCCTTGTATGGGCTTAAACAGGCACCTGGGACATGGTACGATCGAATTGATGGCTACTTGCAGAAGATGGGGTTCGTCAAGAGTGACACAGACCCTAATCTCTACTATTTGGTTGTAGAGAATGAGCCTCTAATCCTAGTGTTAAATGTGGATGATCTCTTCTTGACATGATCATCTAGGTTCATCAAAGACTGCAAGAACAACCTAGCCACAAAATTCGACATGAATGATTTGGGATAGATGCATTATTTCTTGGGGTTGGAAGTTTGACAGCAGAAGGGTGAGATCTTCCTAGGACAAGGGAGATATCCTACGGAAATCTTGAAGAGATTTTGGATGCAGGACTATAGACCTATGGCTACTCCAATGATCACCAACAAGAAGATTGATGCATCAGAAGATAAAGACGTTGATCTTGTTAGCCCTAAGGTGCAGTGCCGCTCTTTTGAAGACTGAAGGAGGAAAAAGGTCTATTTTGTTGTCGTGGAGAGGTTCCCATACGGTCCATCACCTCACTTTTCTCACTCATCCACTCCCATCCACGTTCACTCATGTCCTAACCCAACCCTCACATCATAACAAAACTCACTTTCGCCTTGGCCCTACATGAATTAACCCATTTTTGCCCCCTATGTATTATTATTTTTCAGAGCGCATGAAAACATGCACTAATGCGCAAAAGCCCCGAAAATCTTACCGTTCCGTCCATATGCGCCCCTTTGCAAATTTCTTGAGGTCACCCCATACCTTCGTGTTCCCCCGCCATCGATCTTCCCATTGATCTAACAGTCCACACTTCATTCGACCAACGTTATACGCTCAGCCGCTTCGACTAGTCACCACCGTTAGATCATTTCCGCCAGATCTAACAGTTATCGCGCATATCGCTCGGGCAACAAGAGAGAGGGATACCTGCTCGATAAAGCGGTTTCCTCTCTCTCCTCTGCTGCTATGTGGCGCTCAATGAATGGAATCAGGCGGGCTCCGACCTTTACCACTTACTGCCCAATGACAGCTCGATATAAACCATTTCCACTTGAGTAAACCGCTCTCAGCACCTCCTCCACCCAATAGCCGTTCGATCTACCCATCTAAGATCTGACGGCTTGGACTTATTCAGCTCCCGCCATGACTTCAAGCCTCCGACGATTGATCTCCTCCGTCGCTTGACCAACATCCCGACCGTCGATCCACCCCATCCAACAGCCCACTTGCCCCCGTACCTCACTTCCCACCAGTCACCCAGGGAGGAAATTTGTTGGCTTTGCCAGTGTTTTTGACAGTCGAACAGTTGAACTGAAATAACAGAGTGCATGGCCAAAAGGGGAAAAAACAACAGCATAATGCAACTGAACCAACATAAATAATCATGGAACATTGCTGGCACGAGCGAACCACCTCACAACGTGGCGAAATTACCAGAATTTGATTACCATGTTTGTTAGGAACAGAGCTCTCTGAGCTCATGTTTGTCTAGTTATGGCATCAAGTAGTTAGAAGACAAAGGGGATAGATTAAGACATCTCGAGCCTCAAAGAGTTTGAGAGTATTGTAAAAAGCCTATAAATCGCTGAAAGTTCGAAGTAATAGAGGTTCAACTTTTCGACACTGTGGATACTCTATTCCTCCCAGCGTCTCATCTTCATTCCAGTAATACAAGCTTCTTTTGCTGTTACATGTTCAATTGTCATCTTCTCCTATGTTCTAAGCTTGCACTTGAATAGGTTATTCATGTTTTCTTCTGTGTCTAATGCTAGATAACTGTCATCTGATCTCTGCGTTGATAAATTAGATTTGCAAGCTTCATTTACTTTTCCTAGCTAGCCATTCATATGTTTTTATGTATGTATTTGCTGGTACAGTCAGGATTCTCCATCTAGTCATTGAATCTATAAACTATTGAGCATTAGTGGTCGAAAGCCTTGTCAAGCTGAGGATGTTCATGCATGTCTTGAGTGAAAACAGAGTTGAAACAGTCATCTGACTTGATCCAAACCCCAATCCATTCCAATAGTTCAGAGAATGATATTGAAGATTTATATGTTACCAAGCATCTCCGAGCTACAACCTAAGAGAGTTTCCTGGAGTGCTAACATAATTGGCGTTGTTGCCAGGGAGAGGAGACTGAAGCTCAGCTTCCTTGGGCGACGACACAGATCCAGCTTTGATGATAGACAAAGCCTGGACACTATTTGGGTTGTAGTCATCTATCTGGCGACTCTACTAGAGGACGAATCTCTTGACGACTCCACTCCATAGTTTTGGCTCAGTTTGTGAGGCATACTCGGAGAAATCCTCAGAAGCCACGAGCTGACCCAGTACCTGACTCTGAAAAAATCATCAAAGAAAGAAAGGCATTGCAAAAAGGAGCATCAAGTTCAGGTAGCTCTAAACAATATTCTATATCTCTTCAAGAAAATCATGTAATAGAACAAATACATGTTGAGAGTATAGCATCTAATACTAGCAGTGAAGAAAAAATCTCAAAGATTCATAGAGCTCCATATTCTTTAGGTTCTTCTTTCATTGTAAGCCCAAAGGAAGCCTCTCTTCCTATCCATCATACTCCTTTAATCCTATTAGTCACTCCTCAACCCTCTATCATTCAGACTTCCAGTACCCTTATAGCCACCACAACTATTGCAGCACCGCAAGCACCTACCAAAATGGAAAGAATCATAGCTGCTAGGGATGGACCTCTGGTACTGCCCACTCCTTTGAATGCCACACCTACTGGAGAATATCAGAAGTATATGCCTAAGTTCACTAGGACTGAAGGTGTTACAGCTAAGGAACATCTTGAATCATTCTATAGCTATGCTGATAACCTGGACATTAGTGAAGTTGATGTATGGATGAGAGCCTTTGTCCAAAGTCTAGATGGAGAGGCTAGAAAATGGTTCAGAGAACTGACCCCAAGTTCTATAGCAGATATTGAGGCTTTAGATGATGCATTCCTAAAGCATTGGGTGGATAAGAAGGATCTACTCTACTACCACACCGAGTTTGGGAACTTAAAGAGGGAAAATGGTGAGTTGTTGTCTGATTTTAATAAGAGGTTTAACCACATGTACAACAAGATACCAGCTGAAGTAAAACCCACCACTACCTTTGCTAAAGTCACCTATACCAGTGCCTTTGATTCTAACTTCTGTCTATTGTTGAGGGAGAGACGATGTGCTACCTTGGCTGATATGCAGGATGCAGCCTTGCAAGTGGAATCAAACGTCATGGTTGCAAAGAAGCTCAAAGGGAATGTTGATAGAAGGAGACAAAGGGGCAAACCTTCATCACCTTCAGATCCCAAGATAGATAAAATGACCAAGATGATAGAGTCATTAGCCTCTGAAATCTTCAAATTAAAGGTTGAGCAGCACCCTGGGAAAGGAAGAGTTCCTAATACCTTTGCTCCTAGAAATCCAAATCCATATAGAAGAGCTAATGAGCAGTTGCAAATTCTACAAAGAAGCAAAGATGTCAATGAAGACCAAAGGGTGAAGACCCCTTTTCAGAATGTAGTCATGGAAGAAGAGCAGTTTGAAGAAGATGATAAGATCCACTATCTGGAAGACAAAGGCAATACCTCCTTTTTTACCTTAGCTGTCTATGAAAAGTCATTATTCAATGACCAGATCAGCCAAGAGTGGGATGGTGGAGCTGTTATGCAAACTGATGATCAACACAGATATGATATGAGGTTGAAGATGAATAATGCCAAGGAAACTCATGTTCGGAGAGCTATTGTCCCTACAATACAGCAAGCTAATAAGCATAACCGACCGACAGTTGATCCTATCATCCTCAAAGCTCCAGCTCACGAGGTAAGAGGCCTTGACAAGTCTCCTTCTCCTTTTAGTTTTGAATCAGGAAATTCAGAAGCTAAACATACCTATACCTTTGATTGAACTAGTGAAGAATGAGTCCTTCAAGAGATCTATCCTCAAGACCCTTGAGCCTAAAGCCATCTATGCCTCCATTGACTATGTAAACCTGCAAGACGACAAACCAGTTGTTGTTCTAAGCCCAATGATTGAAAATTGTGATGACAACTCCCCATCATTCTATGTCTCTTTGACTATTCATGACAAAATCCTTCACAACTGCCTTCTGGACACAGGAGTCAACCATAATCTAATGCCCAAAGCTATCATGGATGAGTTGGGTCTTGACATTAGCAAGTCTTATCATGACCTGTTTTCTTTTGACTCTAGAAAAGTGAAAATGTTTGGGATTAATCAAAGACCTAGCCATCACCTTGTCTCAGTTGCCCATGAAGAGCATGATGATGGATATTATGGTAGTAGATGTACCACCCAAGTTTGGCATGTTGCTTTCCAGGGGTTGGATCAAGAGATTAGGTGGAACATTGCAAAAGGATCTGTCCTATGCTATTGTCCCAGTTTTTGGAGGTGAGAGTAGGAAATTATACAGAGAAGCTCAATTGGCTTATATCATCAGTGATGAAAGGAATCCCACTAATCATCCCATCTATGTTGTCAACATTGATTTTGGAGCCTGTATTCTTCAGATTGAAGAATCCCAATTGGCCTCCATGCAGCTTAGGAAACCGGTTTGCTAGATCACAGAGGAAGAAGGCCCACAAATTTGGGACATGTTCTTTGATGGAGCTTGCTCTAAGGAAGCTGCAGGGGCAGGTGTAGTCCTAGTGTCCCCTACACAAGAATGCATTCATTTATCTTTCAAGTTAACTTTTTAGGTCACAAATAACATAGCAAAGTACGAAGCCTTGATATTGGGCTTAAATGCTGCTAAAGAAATAGGCATCAAAGGTATGAAGGTGTTTGGAGATGCAGACCTTATCATTCAGCAGGTGAACAAAACTTTCCAAGAAAAGCATCCAAGGCTGAAAGCATACCGAGATGAGGTATGGAAGCTCAAGGGTTCTTTTAACAGTTTCAGCATTTCTTACATCCCTAGAATGATGAACCAGCTTGCTGATTCCCTTGCTATGTCTGCCAGCACGTTTATTCCTCCTTTGCCTCCTAAATTGACTTATGAAGTTCAGGTGAAATATAGACCATCTTTGCTTGACAATGTCAAATACTGGAATGTTTTTGAAGATGATGATGAAATTAATAGGTTTTTACAAGTCATTGATGAATTTTCTGAAATGCACATTGACCAAGAAAACGAAACCATTGAAGAATGCAACTAGTCCAAGCTAAAGGAAGAGATTGGTCAGGATAGCATTGTTCAGCTGCCTAGTAACCATATACCCAAAGGATTGGTGCCCCTAGAGACGCTGTTTGATCATAATGATGTACCTCATAAGCCTGCCAAAAAAGAAAATGAGTCTGCAGTTCATAGACATAATGTAGGGAGTCCAATCCATCCAAAGTACATAAATTTGTCCACTCGCTTGTCTTCTGCCCAAAGGTCCGAGTATTGCACCCTGATGAAACAATTTGTTGATATCTTTCCTTGGAGTATAGTGATCTTAGGGCCTATGACACCAACATCATTCAGCATAAGATTCCAATGGAAAAGAACACCATCCCTTTTAAGCAAAAATTAAGACCTATCAGTGCTATCTTATTGCCTTTGATTGTAAAGGAAATCAAGAAGCTGTTGGATGCCAAGACCATAGTTCCCCTAAGGTATTCAAAGTGGATAGCTAACCTTGTGTTAGTAAGAAAGAAGAATGGAGAAATCAGGGTTTGTGTTGACTTCAGAAATCTGAACAAATGATCTAAAAAAGACAACTACCCCCTGCCTAAGATGGAACACTTGTTGCAAAAAGTTTCAAGGGCTAGAGTCATGTCTTTCTTAGATGGATTTTCAGGTTACAATCAGGTTGTTGTACATCCAGAAGATCAGGAAAAGACCGCTTTCACTACTCGCGGCACTTTCATGTACTCCAAGATGCCTTTTGAATTGATGAATGTTGGGACTACTTTTCAAAGGGCCATGGACATAACCTTTGTGGGAGAGAAGGACAAGTTTGTCCTTATTTACCTTGATGACATAACGGTCTTTTCTAGCAGTCACAAGGACCATTTGCAGCATTTGAAGGTGTTTCTAAATTAAAGACGGTTTGGAATTTCTATGAACCCAAAGAAGTCACAATTTTCTCTAGAAGGCGACAACCTTTTGGGCATATTGTTTCTGTTGAAGGTGTGAAGATCGATCCAGCAAGAGTTCAAGCAATTCAGACATTGTCCATCCCAAGGTCAAAAAGGGACATTCAATCTTTCCTGGGTAAGATTAATTTTGTTAGGAGGTTTATTCCAAACTTGCAGAGCTAGTGAAGCACATCACTTCCATGCTGAAGAAAGGATCAAAAATAAAATGGACAGATGGTGCAAGAAGCTCTTTTGAAGCCATCAAACAAGCTATCATGGAAGCTCCCACTTTAATCAGTCTAGATTATACTAGGGAATTTTATATCTTCTCTTTTGCCTCTTATGATACACTTGCAGCAACTCTATTGCAGAAAAATGATGAAGGTGTAGAGCACCCTGTGGCCTTTTTCAGCAAAACTCCAAGGGATGCTGAACTAAGCTTATGCTCTCATAAAATCTTTAAAGGCATTCAGAATTTATATTTTGCATTCCAAAGTGGTTGCGTATGTACCTTCAACCTCTGAAAAAGATGTCCTAACTCAGCCAGATATTGATGGAAAGAGAGCTAAATGGATTGCAAAATTCATAGAGTTCAACATAGAGGTGAAGCCCACCAAGCTTGTCAAAGGCCAGGGCTTGGCTAAGCTTATGGATGAGGAATGCAGTTTGTTAGACATCAATTGCATGGGTTCAAATTCAGGGGGTGAGCGGACAGAGAAAGTAGCAGAAGAGCAAGAGCAGAATCAGTCTTTGGCTGAAAATCTAGCCACCTGTGAATGGTATTCAAGTATAGTTCATTTTTTGTAGAAACTAGAAGTCCCTCCAGGGCTTAGCTCAAGTCAAGCTCGGGCCATTAAGCTCAAATCAGCCAAATTTTGCATTAATAAAAAACTACTTTATTGGAGAGACCCATCAGGGATCCTCTCGAGATGTCTAGACAAAGGACAATCTGTGGAAGTCATGCAACAGTTCCATTCTAACATCTGTCGAGGGCATCATTATTGGAAAACCATAGCCCACAAGATCCTGAGAGCTGGGTATTATTGGACTACTCTGTTCTTTGATGTGTTTTCTTGTGTGAAGTCTAGTGACAAATGTCGGAGGTTTGCAGGAAGACAACAACTAAAATCTCTGCCCTTGAAGCCAATACACGCCAATGGTCCCTTCCAGTAGTGGGACTTGGACTTCATAGGTGAAATCAATCCACATTCCAGTGGCCAAGACAAATGGATCTTGGTAGCCACTGATTATTCACCAAATGGATTGAGGCTATACCCACTAAAAATGTGAATCATGAGATTATCATAAAGTTCTTGAATGAGAATATTTTCACTAGATTTGGTTGCCCAACCAAACTAGTCATTGATAATGCAACAGCGTTCAAGGCAGAAGAATTGGTGGACATGTGTGAATCCATGGGCATTCAATTGGTGCATTCTACCTCATATTATCCTCAAGGCAATGGCCTCGAAGAATCATCTAACAAGAGTCTTGCAAGGATAATCAAAAAATTTTTGGAGGACAACAAAAAGAGCTGGGATTCCAAGTTGAAGTTTGCACTGTGGGCTGACAGAGTTACCAACAAGAAGTCCATAGGAAATTCTCCATTTAAGCTGGTTTGTGGCACTAATGTTGTTTTTCCTATCCAACTGATTCTCCCTATGGCCAAATTCTTGCAAGAAGAACATGATGAAGAAAATGACATGGCGAGGAGAATGAGTAACTTGGTTGAATTACATCAGATCAAAAGGCTTTGATTAGGAATTCTGAAATAAAAGTTTTATAAAGCTGAAAGGTTTTGGCATCAAAAGCCAATTCTTTGTTTATTACAAATGAAACAATATATAGAATAAAAATTCTCCTAAACTGTTACAATAATTATGGAATAAAATCCTGAATAATAACTAAAAATAAAATAATATCTCCAATTTATCTCCTGGAAATATTGAACTGCTTACAAGTATCATGGATTGAAATCTGGAATTGGTTCACTAACTGCTAGAAATATGCAAAATGATCCTCAATCTGCTGATCTTTTGCTGCTAGGTTTCCTTTCAATGCTGATATGTTCATGCCCTTGAAATCTACAGTTGTTGATTTTCGTGCCTTGAAATTTGAGGTTTGTGAACCTGTCCCTGAAGATCTGTCAATTGCTTGAATTGACTAATGATTTTATGTCACCTTTTGACATTGCTTCAACAAAGTCATAAAATATTTTGAAAGGAAATATTTTATAAATGTTTTTCAAATATTCTATAAATGAAATTCATGTTTCTCTATTTTCATGAATTTACTATATGAAATTACGAAAATATCTCCTCAAATAATTGCATCCCGTAAATCCATCCACTATTTGAAATTATGTCTTGTTTTGAAATCTTTTAAATACATGTCTTAAATCCATCCACTATTTGAAATTATGTCTTGTTTTGAAATGTTTTAAATACATGTCTTGTTTTTCATTCTCATGGATTTTCAAAACTATGTGTTGTTTTGTCTTCCCATGGATTTCCAAAACCATGTGTTGTTTGCCATGGTCGGTAAAGTTTTTTTTTTTTTACTTTTCCTTTACCCCTATAAAATATTTGGACAAATATTTATCCAAATCTTACGTTCCTGTACATTTTTCCTTCATAATTTCCTTTCCTCCTTACTCTGTAAACTGTTGTTGGTTTTGCTCACATGGTTTTGATTTTAAAAATAATTAAAATTATTTTCAATATCAAAGCTATGTGCATAATAAAGTTTTTGAAAATCAAAACTTCTTTTAAATATTTATTTTGCCAACATACGGGAAAATAAATGAACATAATTGACTTTTTGCTGTGGTTTAATTCCTTTTGTCAAATTTCATTTTCACTGAGCCTCCTTTTACTCTTTTGTCAAATTTCATTTTCACTGAGCCTCCTTTTACTTTCACCTGTAGCCTCATTTCACACCTGTAAGTCTCCTTTTTACCTCGGTCTCATTCTTGATTAGCCTCCCATCTTACTTAGCCTCCAGTCCATAAAATTTATTTGATAAACATATGAAATATCCTTCCCGCCAATGTTTTAGGAGGGGGGGATTCCGAAATGATAGAGGGAATGACAACTATAAAAAATCATAAATGTGAAACTGCTTTTCGGACCACCCCCCCCACCTGGTTAATGAAGGGGTGTAAGTCTCCTTTTTAACTCAGTCTCATTCTTGATTAGCCTCCCATCTTACTTAGCCTCCAGTCCATAAAATTTATTTGATAAACATATGAAATCTCCTTCCCACCAATGTTTTAGGAGGGGGGGATTCCGAAATGATAGAGGGAATGACAACTATAAAAAATTTATTTGATAAACATATGAAATATCCTTCCCGCCAATGTTTTAGGAGGGGGGGATTCCGAAATGATAGAGGGAATGACAACTATAAAAAATCATAAATGTGAAACTGCTTTTCGGACCACCCCCCCCACCTGGTTAATGAAGGGGTGTAAGTCTCCTTTTTAACTCAGTCTCATTCTTGATTAGCCTCCCATCTTACTTAGCCTCCAGTCCATAAAATTTATTTGATAAACATATGAAATCTCCTTCCCACCAATGTTTTAGGAGGGGGGGATTCCGAAATGATAGAGGGAATGACAACTATAAAAAATCGTAAATGTGAAACTGCTTTTCGGACCACCCCGGCGCCCCCCCCCCCCCCCCCCCCTGGTTAAACGTTGAAGGGGTTGAAGGGGCTGGGGGTTTTCCGAAATATATATCAATAACCAATGATTTAACTTTGCCCATATCTCGAGGTATGAAAAATTAGGGAGTTTTAATAGTTAAGTGCAGGGTGGGTCATAGGCTTTGACTTTTTGACTTGGTTGAATGTTGCCTTTGTGATTAGGCTCGAGCCAAATAAATTTTTTATAACATAACTTTTAACTTTAAATAGACATTTTCATAAAAATATACAATTATATTTTATAAAAATACAATTATTTTTAAAATTAAAATTATTGTTATAAAAGATATTAATAAGTCATTCAAAAAGCATAAATAAGTATATGTTTGAGCATTTATCCAAGAAGGAAATTGGCAATTTCTAAAAAAAGAATTTGTAGCTTTCTTTGGTGTAAGAAATAGTCACAACAAAACCCAAGAAGAATTGAAAGGATAAGATCCCAAGGATCTCTACTATTGAAGAAAGTTCTATCTACTCCAAGTTCTTAAGGAAGTTCTATCTACTCCAAGTTCTTTATGAAGTTTTCCTTTCTTTTAAGTAGAAAGTAGAATAGCATGCATTGTTGCATTCTCCAGAAGAAGTCTTGATATTTGTAAAAGCATGGCATCATAGTTAGAAACATATGTTAGTAGAGATATTAGAATCTACTTGATTACTTTGCTTTGGGAAAGATCATCTAGTTTAAAAGAATGAGAAAATTGGAATCATATTGCATATTATAGTCCATCCAAGTATTTTCTAACGTATTGTTAGAGGTAGTCATTGTGCAAAATGAGATCATCAAAGATCCTATGAGAATCATTATTTTGGAAGATTCTTGGAAGCAACATTATCATTGGTATATATTCCATCTAGCATGGAAACAATACTTCTGAAGGATGAAGGAATGCAGATGGTCAAGTTGCAGTGTCAAGGGCATGATGTAAGTCTTTCTACTTTTGGAAAAAGGAACTTATCTTTGACATTTATAAGAAGTAAGCTCGTTCAAGAAGGGACGGCTAGATGATTGTATGAGAAGAAAAAGTATGCATATTTTTAAGTAACTCTTCTTTAGGGAAAGGTTCATATCTACAAGAATCTTGCATAAAGAGTTGGATATAATGGTATGATTATGTGATGCTTGAAAGAAGAAATTTGACATGATTCGGAAGGAATGGAGATAAAGACTCTCTCACAAGATTGAATAGTATAAATAGAACAATATTGATCAACATCAAGAATAGTCTCTGAAAGAAATAAAGGGAGTTAATAATGGAAACTCCTAGGAAGATATTGTAGCTTGGTAATCAAGTTCGATCCATGGGCACTCTAATTAAGATGGATGCATGGAGAATGTTATAAATATAATTCATAACAAATAAAATAAATGTAAATGATAATCAAAGTAGTGTTTATTCTAATAAGTCATTGGTTTAATCAAAAGGCATGTCTAAAAAGACATGGCCATATTGGTCAAGATTGTCATTGATGTCAATAAGGCATTGTCGAAGATGCCCTAAACCCTAACTACTTTACTAAGTACAAAACCCTAAGGTGTGAAATTCTAGTCCCAGGTGAAAACCCTAGTTGTTCAATGAATAAAATGCTTCCTAGCAAACCCTACCATGAAACCCTAACCCTAAAATCACCCTAACCCTAGACCATGAAACCCTAAAACCCTAATCCTAAATCTTATAACACATTTAAAATAATTTAAAATATTAGAAATACATTTTTTCTATTTCTGAAGTCCTAAATCCCTTAAAAGTTATTAAAAAGTATATTCTTAAAAAATTTAAAAATGGGGCCGGGCCCCACATACATCTGTTTTTCACCATTCCCTATAACTCTCTATTATAAATCTAACTGTAACCTCTTACATTCAAATATCAGCTCTCCATATGACATCACATGCTATATAACTGTTGAAGAATGTTGGTCGTATTATTATTCATACCTCCAAAACTCTACATGTCAGCTCCATTGTATAAGTTGGCTTACCCACCTGACACATCCACTTATAGGCACATGCTCGGTTATTTATAAAACCATCGAATTTCAGCTAAAGGCACGAATTAGAATTTCAAATTATAATAAGGAACAATGGTCAACGCAAAGATGGCTCATCTCGTAGATGCGACTATTCAAAATCGTATAGACAATGTGGAAGCACAAATCGAAACAAGCTTTTGTGGATCAATGAAAATTTCTGTGGTAACTCAAATTTCCAAGTCTGACAATTGCTGGCAGACGTGTTGCAGTGAGAAGCCCATCAACTTGTGGGGAATTGGTTTTAGAACTCGAATTTAGGGATCGAATCTATAATCATAACCTTTGACCCGTAATTCAGTCACCATTAGAGCTTGGCGGAGCTCAGACTTACCATCTATGCCTCGGAACTACTTGCAAACAGGTATTTGAGGCGCTGAAATTTATGATAGATATCTGGAGACCAGAGGGTTGGAATTACCAAGCCTGTTCAGACCTATTGAACACTCGATGAAGCTCAAAATTAACACCTAGAGACACAAACTTTGAATTTATACCTTGAACCTATATTAACTTCAGTGCTGAAGCTTGTAGACCTATGGAAAACCATTTTGGCTTATACGTAAAACTTTGAACATGTAACATCTCTTAGCAGTTAGGAATTGTGCATGATTTGAATTTGTTATGGATAACAGTTGGAAGATTTGACGACAAATCCAGTTGGCATAGTTGGAGCAGATTTCAAGTGTGTTATTGGGCATCTGTTGAAGTAACCATTGATATATCTTTAAGAAGACTTTTTGCATTATCCTTTAAAGCTTGTTAAGACAATCTTGTAACCGAATTTGAAGAACCTTGTTGAGGAACCGTAGTGGAGGCAGACGTTCAAGAAATTGTTTGGACCCTTTTGGAAGTAACTTATCGAAGACCTTGAAGCATACTTGAAGGCAGTTTGAAAGATTATCTGAAACAATTGAAGCTTTGTGAAGATAGATCTTGAAGCTAATCTTGGAGGCACCATTGAAGGCCATGACGCATTAGTCATCATGAGGTGACCTTGGTGTTTAGTCAATTTAGTGTCCTAGATTGCTTGCATGAATTATCAACCGAGGTTATCAACTGAGGTTTGTAGACTGATGAAGTGTGATGCATTATATGTGCTTAGTTAACTTTTCTCTTACTTCGTTGTTTTGTATTTTTATGTTTGTTGTGGGGGTTTCTGTTCTTTGATGTCTAAGAATATACAATCTATAAGAGATTTACATGGATCTAATGAGTTCTTAAAGGAAGGATAGGTTCCTAAGTTAGTCTAATCTGATAAAAATGGACCAATAATCATTTTTAACTAGTTAAGACCTAATAACAGAAACAGAGCATCTATCTTATCTACCATTTAGTCCTAATCCATGGATCTAATTCTTAAAACCAAAAGTAACACTGATGTAGAAGTTAATTCAATAATTGCATTCATTTAACCATTCAACCATTCAATTTTGGAACATGATAGAATCAATCTCCTTGAAATGATTTTTTGGAATGTCAAGTGATACAACTAAGTAATGACTTGAAAACAAAAAAGAAAAGATGACAGATTGTCAAACTGACAATATGCTGAGTAATCTTCAATCACTGCATGAATTAGATATTCAACCAATTAAGTTAGAATTATCATTATTTCGAAATGGTTTTGAGAACATCTATTAATACAACCAATTGACAGTTCTATGCTAAGAAAATGTGTAATCAAAATAGTAAGAAGCTAAGCAACTGCGTATTCTCATTTCTCCATTTTTCATTCAGTCATTTCTCATACAATATCTCAGAAGAATAAGACTTGCACAGTTGTGATTTTTATCCTTACACTATTGGTTACAAAACTGTAATGAAACAAAACTAGAGAAATGGACTTGCAGAATATATAGTAGAAATTAAAATGAAAACAACAAGTGAAAAACCTCCTTCAGTGCAGGGGCCCTCTACAACTGATGTGGCTGGATGACAGCTAAGTAAAGATGCACTTTTAAACCACCATTGACAAAACTGAGTTTGTATTATCAACAAAACGAAGTCTAAACAGAGTTTTTAACAAAAAGCTTGTAATCCCTACTAACTTCTAACTACTTCTCAGTCTCATTTAACCGATATTTATAGAAAAACAACATAACTGTCTAAGAGAAAATCTTGTTAGAGATGGCTTGATCCGAATCTATCATCACTGTTTATAGAAAGACATGCTACAAATGGCTTAATTCGAATTGTAATGAGACTGTTAAACTTCTTGAACAGCTATAGGTGGCCTGATCTGCATTAACTCATCAACTTTTGATCAACTACAAGTGGCTTAATCCACATTAACTCTTCAATAGAACTGTTAGACTCCTAATTAACTACGAAATATCAAGAGTCCTACTTCTACTAGATAACGTATTTGACTCCATCTTTGACCATGACTTTTGGCATGTTTTTCTATCGATCTAGATCGAGTGAGTAGGATAGGATCCATGTAGAGATGATTCTAGAGATGCCCATGTGGCCCAATTCTTCATTTAACACCTGTAATCTGCCAAACCATGAGAGTAGGTACGGAACCCATAGTTAGCTACAGAATAGGCTGCGTTCTGTCGCTAATTTCCAAAACTCTATTAAAATAGCAAGAACATGAAAATATAACATGGTGATTAGTTTAATGCTTTCCTAAGACAAAATCTTAGCATTCATCATTGATTGGATCTGTAGTCTTGTAAGAAATCAAGAGAAAAAGGCGAGAACAAATGTCAAGGAGAAGGTAATTCTGAGCTTCAACATACCCCCACTGCAAAATCATTGCATGCCCTCATGCAATTTGCCAAAAATGTGAGTTCTTTTCTACTGCATTTCCTCAAACACTGCTAGTACATCCAATTTTCTTCTTTTGCTCTTCTTTGAAGTGACTGTCATTCTAGGTTTCCTCATAAGAAGCCTGTATTTGAGGTTGATGATTGTTCTGTTAAGACTTCTATTCTTTCTTTTCAACTTCCTATTTTTCTTATACCACAATCCTAGATGAAGAATGGCATTATCATGAGTAGCCTTGTCCAATTTACTTTGTTCCCTCAAGGTTTCATTCTCCTTTTTGATATGTTTGTTCAATATCTCTAATTCATAGATTTCTTGTTTGAGGGAGTCAATTAGAGGTTCTTGTGGATTGACAGAGGGTTCTGGATTCATTGAGGCACTTTTCTTCTCCATTAATTCTATATAATCATATATTTGTTGTTGTACTGGGTCTATGCCTACAGATTGTCTGCTTGGGCTACCTTCAAAATAATGGTCAAGAGAATTTTGAGGATTGTGTGTAGAAGAGCTGTTAACAGGATAGGTTTATGGGGTTTCCTCCTCTAAGTTTATGAACTCTGTCCCTTTTGACAGTGTTTTCTTTGCCAACCCTCGGAGTTTAGAGCTTCTTCTAGGTTGTGGATGACTTACATTTTCTTCCTCTGTGACCTTTTCCTCTTTTCTTATCTTTCCTCTTGCTCTGATTTGTTTCCTGATTTTTGTCAGCTCTTCAGATATTAATTTTTCATCATCTTTCTATGATGAAGACTCAAGTTTGTCTTTAATGGTTATACCAATCTTCTTTCTGCTTTTTCTAACATTATCTTCTTTTGGTGACTCTGTTGCTTCTTGAAAATGATTTCTAATGAGGAAATCCTCCCGGTATCTCCTATGCCTTTTAAATGACACTCAATTAGTATCTTTATCAACCCATGATGGTACATGGTTGTGTCTATGAACTCTATTTTCCTCTATGCATTTGAGGCCATCCTTCTTAAACTATTTAGCAGGAAGAAAGGAAGATTGATTTCGCCATTTTCTAGGAAAGTCATCAGTAAACGTATATGGTAGACATACATGCACCCAAATCTCCCCTCATGGGTGATAAATTTCTATAATATCAAAAGCATGCTCCTCCATTTACTTTTAAGAGCTGAAATGAGAATCCCTTTTCTAAAAACAGAGACATCCATACTTGGGTTCCTAAGGATTACTTTCCATGATTCACTGTGGAATTCCTTGTTTTTGAACCATCTTTCACCATGTCTTGGAAGTTATGTAGCCTCTGTTATGAACGATTCTGTTACTGCAAACTTAATATCTCCAATTTCTACCTCTGTACCATCAAAAGATCTAGCAAAAAATTTTGTGATCTCTTTATGAAAACCATCAAATTTTTCGATGAATTTGATCCATCTAGCCTTCTGCAGCATTTCTTTGAGCTGTGGGTATCCTTCCATATATTTTTCTCCTACCGGTTTTGACCTGAAAATGAGTCCCATGTCTTCTGCTTCACAAAATTCCTTAACCTTCAGAATTACCCTTCTTGGTTTATGAAATGGATTGACTGCGAGTATGGTGAAAAGAACTGCGAGTTTGCATGAAATAAGTAGATGGTATGGGTTTTGGAGAGACGTGGACAAACATGTCATGTCGTAGTCATGACCGTTAAAAACAATGAGGGAGTTAATTATGGACCCTTATGCGATAGAAGACAGATGGTGTTACGGATATGCAGCACGATAGAAATGGGAATCAAATCAAATGATGATTTGTCATGGAGACATATGAATGCCCATATTACACATATTCTATGTTCTAACCTTTGCTATTTTAAAATTATTTTTTGCAATTTTACCTCTTGCAACTTAGCCTTCTTGTTTGTTGGTTTTTCTTTGATGTTGATCCGCAGATACCCTTTTTAGCATATCAGTCTTCAAAAAAAAAAGATTCTTCAATTCCTTGCAATCAACATTTATTTGGAACAGAGTTGCGGAATGGAGTTATGGCTGCAGAATCAAACTGGCTATGGAATGGAGTTAGCTGCAGAACATGACAAAATTGAAATATGGCTATGGAACATGGATGTGAAATAAAATGAAAATGGAGTGTAATGAAAGGAAAATGGAATATAACAGTGAAAAGGAATGAAAATGAAGTGAGATGAAACAGAATGAAATGAATTCGCAGATTAGGCACTGCAAATGAATGTAGCTTTATGTCACTACTTATTATAAAAAGAAAATAGGAAATATAGGATGTCAGAAATCTCTGATTTTCACCCTGTATTTCCTGTATAAGTAAGTCAATGAACAATGGTTTTCAGACTTGTACATATATATATATACATACAGGAAAACTAAGTTAGTGGAGAAGAAGAATTCTTCTTCACCAACTTCATCTCAGTGTTATCTTGGAAAATTCTGACAAAATCCTCCCTTGAAATTGGCTTATCATATATCTTTAATCGATGACCATTTACAAGATGTACCTTTCTCTCATCTCTTGTCCTTATTCTCACTGCTCCATTATTAAAGACTTCTTCAACCTCATATGGCCCAAGCCAATGAGTCTGAAATTTCCTTTGAAAATCTTTGAATTTTGAATCGAATGAAAGTGCCCAATCTCCTGCTTGAAACTTCTTTTCCTTGATATACTTATCATGCCATTTAGCCCTTTGTTGTTGGACTAAAGTGATTCTTTGAACTGCATCTTGGCTGATTTCATGAAGCTCATTGAGTTGCTCCAATCTATATTTCTGTGCTTCAGATAAATCCAGTCCCAATTACACTGCCATCTTGAAGGTTCTGATTTGAAACTTTGTAGGGAACATGACTTGTTTCCCATAAACAAGCTCATAGGGAGTATGTCCTGTTGTATTCCTCCATGTAGTTCTGTAGGCCCATAAGGCTTCAAGAAGCCTTTCTGCCCAATCTCTTCTGTGTAGATGTACAGTTTTAGTGAGAATTCCTTCAATCGCTTTATTGGTAGATTCAACTTGACTGTTTGCTTGTGGATGGTAAGGAGTAGACTTCTTATGTTTTATCTTGTATTCTTCTACAAGTCTTTCCACCATTTTAGATGTAAATTGAGATCCTTGATCTGTCACTATTTCTCTTGGAACACCGAAATGAGTGAAGATGTTCTCAAAAAGAAAATTAACTATAGATTTCTCATTAGCAAAAGATAATGCTTTAGCTTCTACCCATTTAGTGACATAATCAGTGCATACCAAAATATACTTCTTTTGTTTAGATGGAGGATTAATTGGTCCAACAAAATCCAAGGCCCATTTTTCAAAAGGTTCAATGAGTACTTGAGTTTGTAGTGGCATTTCATCTGAGGGAGCAGGTTTCCCTATCCTTTGACAGTTGTCACACCTTTTGACATATTCTTTGGCATCTCTAAAGATGGAGGGCCAATAATATTCTAAATGAAGGATTTTATAGGTTGTCCTTTTGTCAGCAAAGTGTCCACCACAAGGTTCATCATGGCATGCCTTAAGAATTTTAGGGATCTCATCTTCTCGAACACGTCTTCTTATCATGAGATCTAGACCTGTTTTATACAATTCATTAGTAATCCATGAGTAATTTGCACTTCTTTGAATGATTTTTCTTTTCTCCTTAGAAAACAGATGTGAAGGTAATTTTCCTGAGACTAAGTAATTAGCAATATCTGCAAACAAAGGAGTTTGAGTAGTTACTGCAAAAAGATATTCATCAGGAAATTTATCTTCAACTGGAGTGTTATATTTGATATTTTGAATTCTAGACAAGAAATCAGCAACTGTATTTTGTTTTCCAGATCTATCTAAAACAGTGATGTTGAACTCTTGCAGGAGTAATAACCATTGTAACTCTGCCATTAGTAATTGTTTTATTCATTAAGTATCTAATTGTAGAGTGATCTATATGAACAAAGGTTTCATAGTCTGTTATATAATGTCTGAACTTGTTGATAGCATGAACAACAGCTAAGAATTCCTTTTCAGTTACAGTGTAATTTAACTCAGTGGGAGTCAAATTCTTGCTTGTGTAGTAGATGGCATAAGGGATCAAATCTTTTTGTCCTAATACAGCTCCTAGAGCTGTATCTGAAGCATCCGTTGAAATATGAAAAGGTAGTTTCCAATTTGGACCTCTTAAGATGGGTGCCTCAAAAAAAATTTCTTTCAAGGTCTCAAATGCCCACTGGCAATCAGAATTCCAATTGAATTCACAATCCTTGGTGAGCAATTTGAAGAGTGGTGATGCTAGTTTAGTGAAATTTTCTATGAACCTTCTATAATATCCTATGAATCCTAGAAAACTTCTAGCATCCTTTTGACAACTTGGAATTGATAATTTAGAGATGACTTCAACTTTAGATTTATCAACCTTAATTCCATCTCCTGAAATGTGATGTTCTAAAACAATCCCTTTTGTAAACATTATAAAACATTTTTCATGGCTTAGTGAAAGGTTTGTTTCCTTACATCTTTTAAGAACTTTTTCCAAATTTTCTAATGCTTCCTCAAATGTATTCCCATAAGCTATAAAGTCATCCATATATACCTCTACACAATCATGTATCAGATTAGAAAAAATTCCTAGTATTGCTCTTTGAAATGTTGCAGGTGCATTGCATAACCCAAAAGGGAGTACTTGGTAGGCATGATCTCCCCATGGGCAAGTGAATGTGGTTTTATCTTGATCTTCAGGTGTTACCTGAATCTGAATGTAACCACGAAAACCATCTAAAAATGAGAAGTATTTCTTACCTGCTAATGTATCTAACACTTCATCTATAAAGGGCAAAGGAAAATGATCTTTCAGGGTAGCTTTATTCAATTCTCGATAATCAATACATACCCTCCATCTACAATTCTTTTTAGGCAAAATCCTAAGTTGCACGAAACGGGGAAACGGGGAAACGAGACGAAACGCGGAAGCGAAACGAAACGCGACCTCCCCAAATT
>APFE031628261.1:0-22528 GCA_000404065.3 Pinus taeda | reverse complement strand
AAAAGAGGAGAAATATGGCTGTAGCTAAGCCAAATCTGCTGCAAAAATAAATTTAAAAACAAATCTATAAATAAAAAACGTTTTTCAGCAATTTAGCTGCATAAACCCTAAAAAAATTGAAGAAATAGCAAGAAAAAAATTACAAAATGAATGTGGCTTACCCAAAATAATTTTCTGTGGTTGAAACTACCCGGAAATGCCAGAAAAGAGAAGAGAAATATGGCTGTAGCTGAGCCAAATTTGCTGCTACAGAAATCTCTTGCTGAAGTCTCCTTCTCTTGCTGCTGAAATCTCTTTCTCCCACTGCTGAAATCTCCCTTGCTCAATGCTCAAAACACCAGCTACTCTCCCTTGCTCAATGCTCAAAACAACTGCCAATCTCCCTTGCTCAATGCTCAAAACAACTGCCAATCTCCAAGAGAAACTCCTTGCTGAATAGTGTGATGAGAGAATGAGAGGCACTGCTATTATATAGCTTTAGAAATGGTTTCTAGATGTCATTAGAAACCCTAAACGTAATTAGAAACTAATTAGCAAAAACAAAAATTAAAAAACACAACTTAAATTGCTGGAAACGAGGCCCGTACGGCGTGGAAACTCGTTTGTACGTACGAGCGCGTTTCCGTTTCGGGAAACGCGCCCGTACGTACGGAAACGAGTTTCCACGCCGTACGGTACGGGGAAACTCGTTTCCGTTTCGTTTCCCCTGGGAAAGACCCCTAGGGCCACGTTTCCTGCAACTTAGGCAAAATCACTAGAGGAGAAACCGACTGGCTATCTGAAATTGGGTAGATAAAATTTACATTCAGTAATTTTTGCAACTCTTCTTTCACAATTTCCCTAAGATTTGGATTCATCCTTCTTTGAGGTTGTCTGATAGGTTTACATTTTTCCTCAATGTAGATGTGATGCATACAAGTCTTAGGACTAATTCCTTTCATGTCAATGTATTCCCATGCATATGCAGAAGAATGTTGTTGTAAAGTTTTGATTAGCTTTTCCTGTTGTAATTTTTCCAAATTATTGTTTATGTTCAATGTTTTCCCCGGAAAGATTTCAACTGTAGAGCTACCAAATTCTTCCATAGAATAAAAAGACATCTACCTAAATGACAAATATTCAATATTAGATTTTTCTTGAAACTGATCATGTTCATATTCTGGAGATGATTCAAAATTTTCCATTGTATTCAAAATTTGACTATCTTCACTAATGGTTGAAATAGTAAAGAGAGGTTGAATATCATTTTCATCATCAATCCATTCTTTTGTCATCTATCTCTGTGATTGTTCTTGCTGGAGGATATAAAGTGAATTTCTTAGTTGAATTACCATCAGAGATATACATATCACCAGATCTACAGCTAATGAAAGCATCAATTGTAGCCAACCAAGGTCTTTCTAATATAAGTGGATGTCCTCCTAGATTGCTCTTTGGGGTTACGATCATAAAATCAACAGGGTACTCCCCAGAGTCTAAGGACACTGAAATATCTTCTAACACACCATCTGGTTCGATTGCAGATCTATTTGCCAATTGCAGTAATGTAGGTGTATAAAGAAGATTGGGAAGTTTGAGTTGTTCCATGGTTTGTTTGCTCATGATGTTTATTGCTACTCCTAAGTCAATCAGTGTATTTTGGATTTCAACTCCATTGATACGTGTTTTTACAATTGGACTTCCTACATATTTTTGTATGGCGATTTTTCCCATCATTATGTTTGCTATTTTTCCTGCTAGGTGAATTCTTTTTACTTCTTTTGTTTTTCTTCCTGGTTTCTTCATGCTCAACTCTTTTATTGTTTTAGTTAGAATTGGAATCTCCTTAATGGCTTGTAACAAAGGAATTTTGATACAAACGTTTTTCAATTCATCTAGAAAATCATAATTAGGCAACATAATATGCTTTTCTACCCCTCTATCAACTTGTAATCTTTCTGGAAAAGGAGGTGTAGAAGTAGATATTGGTTGTTGCTCTATGATAGGAATTGAGTTTATTGGTTCTTTCTGTTTTCCATTTTCAGTGTTCTAGCTTTGAAGAGATGTTCCTTCAAAACTTTTATTTTGTTGTAAAGAATCTTCCTCAAAATTGTCTTGTTCTTGAATAACCACAGAAGGTTTTTTTCTTTTCTAATATCCTATCAAATCTCAATTGGACATCATTGAGATCTAATGGAGTGATCATGTAAGTTGGAAATTATTGTCCTTCCACCATATAGGTATTCTGAGGATTTTTATTGTTGGGGTTAGGTAATGGTTGGGCGGGTAACTGATTTGGTCTTTGTGGAAATGGCAATGAAAGTTGAGGGTTTTGGTCTTGAAGTTGGGGTTGTTGATTTTGTTGAGGAATTTGTTGGGGAGGATAGTTTGGATATGATGGAGGATATTGATAGTATGGAGAGAATTTTCCATAAGGATTCTCCATTACTTGAGCCCAAGGTTGAGTTTGAGATTGAGATTGAGGCCAAGGTTGTTGCCAAGAATTCCAATTTGGAGGGCGCTGCATATACATTTGGTTGTTAAAACCCTAATTTTGTTGCCCTTTCCAAGGTCTTCTAGAGACAAAGCAAAGATACTCTATTGGATTTGAAACTGTTTCTTCTTGAAAAACAACCTTAAGACTAGGGATTGAAGGACAACTTTTGGTCTCATGGTTTTTTGAACAAATCACACAAGTCTCTATGACTTTTGCATCTAAAAGGCATTCTCTTAAGGCGCGCTTCTTTCTACGTTTGGGACAAAAAATAGCTAGAGCATCAGTCTCGGTTTTTTGCTTGTTTTGTAACTTAAGGGTGTCTATTTGTTCACTAAAGCTCCCTAGAATATATGTTTAAATTCATCAAGCATGATTCCAATTTCTGCCCTACTCACTGATCCAGTTGTAGATTTATTCACCCTAACAAGAGAAGGATCTCTTAGGCCTTTCCCAGTTTTGGATTTTCCTCTTGAGAGATGAACACATAATTCTCCTATGTCACTTAATGGCAGTTGAGAGATATCTCCCTTCCCCGTCATGTTAAGGATATCTTTCCACTCATCTCTAATGGCTTTTAATAGAAGAGCTTTTAAAGTATCTTTATCTAAGTTATCCATTTTTGCTCTTTTTAAGTTATAGTTGAATCTCTCAATTAAATCCTCTAGATTTTCATCCTCTCTTTGCATCATTTTGAACACTTCATCCTTGTGATTGATAGGCATGCAATAATCCAAATATCTGTCCAAAAACACTTTCTTCATGTCATTCCATGTTCTAATGGACTGAGCGACCAACCCCATGAACCATTTTAAAGCAGCTCCTTTCAACGTTGAAGGGAACAATTTGAGTTTTTGAGAGTCTTGTAAATAATCATAAATTCTGCACAAGACCTCAAATTCAAATAAGAAGGTTTCAAGGTCTCCACTTTTTAATCCATGAAAGTTTGGGAGGATAGAAGGTGAGATATTTTTCATTGTGGCATCTGTTTCTTCATCAACCATAGGGAAGCCAAAAGAATTATCAACTTCCCTATATCCTCTACCTCCTCCTTCAAACAGTGAGAATTCTCCATCTTCTCCTTCTTCTGCCATTATAGTTTATTCAGAGTCAATATAAGATTCAAACTACAAGGTTAATTTCTCTTCCTCTGGTTCCTCTATTAATGGTATGTGGGAGAGAGGTTCTACTTCTTCTTCTCCACTAGGTATTCATAATTCTTCAAATAAAATATGTTCCCCTGTGGAGGTGAAAAAGGCTACTCCTTCTGTTGAAGATCCAAGATTTTCCTCCTCTAGGACTGCCTTAGTAGATGAAGTAGGAGATCCTCTAGATTGAATTTCTGACCTTAGAACTCCTGGAGGACTATGGCTAGGAATATAAGCTTGAGATGGAGGTGTATCTCTTCTTAGTTTTGGTGGAGTAGATGGTGTTGTAGGAATTGAACTCCTGCCTCTAGCTATAAATCTACCCCTAGAGTCTCTTTCTCTACGCATATCATTTTTTTTTAATGTAAGAGATAAGGTTACCTAATTACACTTCCCCGGACACGGTGCCAAAATGTTTAGTCAATTTAGTGTCCTAAATTGTTTTCATGAATTATCAACCGAGGTTGGTAGACTATTGAAGTGTGATGCACTATACGTGCTTAGTTAACTTTTCTCTTACTTCGTTGTTTTGAATTTTTATGTTTGTTTTGGGGGTTTTTGTTCTTTGATGTCTAAGAATATACAATCTATAAGAGATTTACATGGATCTAATGAGTTTCTAAAGGAAGGATAGGATCCTAAGTTAGTCTAATCTCCTAAAAATGGACCAGGAATCATTTTTAACTAGTTAAGACCTAATAAGAGAAACAAAGCATCTATTTTATCTACCATTTAGTCCTAATCCATGGATCTAATTCTTACAACCAAAAGTAATACCGATGCACAAGGTAATTCAATAATTGCATTCATTTAACCATTCAACCATTCAATTTTGGAACATGATAGAATCAATCTCTTTGAAATAATTTTTTGGAATGTCAAGAGATGCAACTGAGTAATGACCTGAAAACAGAAAAGAAAAGATGATAGATTGTAAAACGAACAATACACTAAGTAAGCTTCAATCACTGCATGAATTAGATATTCAACCAATTAAGTTAGAATTATCATTATTTCGAAATGGTTTTGAGAACATCTATTAATACTACCAATTGACAGTTCTGTGCCAAGAAAATGAGTAATCAAAATAGTAAGAAGCTAAGCAATTATGTATTCTCATTTCTCCATTTTTCATTCAGTCATTTCTCATACAATATCTCAGAAGAATAAGACTTGCACAGTTGTGATTTTTACCCTTACAATATATTGGTTACAAAACTGTAATGAAACAAAACTAGGGAAAATGGACTTGCAGAAAACAAAGTAGTAGAAATTAAAATGAAAACAAGAAGTGAAAAACCTCCTTCAGTGCAGGGGCCCTCTGCAGCTGATGTGGCTAGATGACAGCTAATTAAAGATGCACTTTTAAACCACCATTGACAAAGCAAAGTTTTTATTATCAACAAAATGAAGTTTGAACAGAGTTTTTAACAGAAAGCCTGTAATCCCTACTAGCTTCTAACTACTTCTCGGTCTCATTTAACCGATATTTATAGAAAAAAACATAACAATCTAAGAGAAAATCTTGTTACAAGTGGCTTGATCCGAATCTATCATCACTATTTATAGAAAGACATGCTACAAATGGCTTAATTCAAATTGTAATGAGATTGTTAAACTTCTTGAACAGCTATAGGTGGCATGATCTGCATTAACTCCTCAACTTCTGATCAGCGACAAGTGGCTTAATCTACATTAACTCCTCAACAGAATTGTTATACTCTTGATTAACTATGAAATATCAAGAGTCCTACTACTACTAGATAATGTATTTGACTCCATCTTTGACCATGACTTTAGGCATGTTTTTTTGTCGATCTAGATCGAGTGAGTAGGTTAGGATCTATGTAGAGATGATTCTGGGGATGCCCATGTGGCCCAGTTCTTCATTTGACACCTGTAACCTGCCAAACCATAAGAGTAGCTACGGAACCCGCAGTTAGCTGCAGAATAGGTTGCATTCTATAGCTAATTTGCAAAAAATATATTAAAATAGCAACAACATGAAGTATAATATGGTGATCATTTTAATGCTTTCCTTAGACAAAATCTTAGCATTCATCATTGATTGGATCTGTAGTCTTGTAAGAAATCAAGACAAAGAGGTGAGAACAAATGTTAAGGGGAAGGTAATTCTGAGGTTCAACACATGGAGAATTGTGTTTTGGGTACCATGAAGAACATCAGAGACACTTTCATGTGAAGATCAAGGTTCTTAGTGATGATGTGACAAGGAGACTAAGTGAAGGGATAGTTGAAGATTGACAGGGCTCGTTGAAGAAGACATTGGGAGCCATAAAGCATAACCAAATATATCTTAACGAAGTAAAGCAAGGATTGGAGCCCAAGAGCTCGGAGCCTCAAAAAGACAAGGTTGGTGTGAAAATTTTTTAATCTAACACATCAGAAACTCCTATTGCAATATCTCATTTACTATCTCCTACTTGTTCTTTACATTAACAAGTTATATATTAACATAAACATCGAAGTAAACACAATTGCAGCCTTCACAAATATACAAATCAACAATTGAAATAAACTGAGACAACATAAGAGATGCCATTATTTTTGGACAATCGTCCCCAGAAAAACCCAATGCGGGAAAACTGGTGCAGCATATACAAGGTTTTATTATTAAGTAGATTATGAATACAACTAGGGTGCCAGAAATGGCTCACCCTTCAGAGAATTTCCTTGCCAACAATACCTCTATCTGGAGATAGATATTCTAGTGGATCAGCAACCATATGAACGATCCCACAGTGACTTCTGCTATTCTTTGTACTGGACGACGAAAGCTACTCCACGCACTCTCTGGAACTACGTCACCCTCTTTGGCTCTACGTCAGCGAATGAGCTCTCAGTCTGTCTCACTGAATCACCTCAGTGCACCCTCTAATTCCCTTTGCGTCAACTGCGTTAGCCTCTATGGCCTCTGGATCAGCTCCTTTGGCCCTTTGCATGCTTTGCGCTGGCCTCCTTAGCCTCTGCATCATCCTTACTAGGCTCTGCGCTACCTCTTTCGACACTCTACTGCCTCTCTGATATGTATTCCTTGACCTCCTGTCGACTTACCCCTCACTGCAACTGATCACTTGTTCGATTTCCTCAACAAGCCTCGCCCCAGAAAATCGAACTGATTGATCTCTCTTGGTGTCTGGGTGTGTCTCCAACTGACCCTCAAGCCTCCTCTTATATTTTTCCTGTTAACAATTCAACAGTCGAGATTAAGTCCCTAATCAAAGGCTAAGATTAGACCTAGCTTGATCCTCGTTATTTAGAACTTTCTCACCCATATTATATTAATACACATTAATATTTTAATTTTCCTAAGTTTAATCTTAGGGTCTCATTAAAAATATTATTATTTTAATATCTCTCCATCTGGGTGGAATTTCCCCAAACGATTTCTGGGCTTTGGAGATCTCATGTGCCTTAGCCTCTCTACCAATTTTCTTGGTTAGAGCACATCCGACGCTACCAGAAATCAACACTCCTTCTTAGCAAGGAATGTGCTTGAGTAATGCTTCACAATAGAAACATCACACTAATCCCCCACATCAGTACCTGTGTTGATCCTTGGCCTGCGGCCTCACATCCTCTGCGCTGTTGATTCCTATACTGTTGCCCATGACACTGCCACAGCCACTGTTACACCTGTACTGCAGCTCCCTCCCAACACTCTGCCCATGTTGTCCATAGCACTGCCACTACTAACTGTTGCATTACAGCTCAATTACCGAGAAGTAAGTAACTGAATTTACACAAATACTAACATCTCGGTCAGTCTCGAAGCCTCGTGATGATGAAGCTATCTCTATTGTTATCCAGTGCTCCCTCTGTTGCCAGTGCGCTGCTGCAAACACCCTTATGCCTCTCGCACAATTGCAAGCTCTGTTGCGCTGCTACAGAATTCTGCACTCTAGCCTTGCCTTGTCGCTCCACCACACTTTGCTCCACCCGACACCTGTCATCATGCTACTGTCCTTAAGGGCTCTCATAGTCGGATGTGATCCAAGAGTTTGGGCACCTCAAGGATCTTGCCCCTGCATGTAGTCCTCTTGACTACAACTTGATGTCACCCCACCTCTTCTCTAGAGGTGCATGAAAACTCATGGCAAAATCATCATCAGTGTCGACTTCCTTCTCCACCTTTACTGGAGTAGCCTTTGAGTCGGAAGCTTCTCCCTTGCCTTTCTTCCTGGGGCATTGAGATGCATAATGTCACAGCTCCCCACAGTTGAAGCACTTGACCTTGGAGATGTCCTTCATCTTCCCTTGTTGTCCCGCAAATGCCAGAGTCAAATCCTCCTCCTCTTTCTTAACTCGAACTCGCTTACCACTACTCCCCGCCTTGGTCAACCTCCTAATCTCTTCCTATCGAAGAATTGCCCATATCTCTTCCCAACTGAGGAGAGTCGCTCTGCCCAAAATGCTTTGGACAAACATCTCCCAGTCCTTGGAGACTGCATTCAGAGCAATCCTGACCATAAACTCTGGATCGGTGTAGACCCCACGAAAGTAAGATGGTCGTGAATTCCTTGCAACCTGAGGAGGAAGTGATCTATCTCCTCTCCTTTCTGCATTTGATATGACCTCAACTGATTTTCCAATAATATCTTCTGCTACACGAAAGATCCCTGGTATAAGGTGGTCAACGCCTCCCACATCTCCCTTGTTGTGTTCTTCTCCGCAATATGTGGTATGACATAATCTTTACCCCATCTAGGATCATGAATTTCGCCTTCGCCTCGGCCTCCTCATACTTCTCATTAGCATTCAGGTCAACAAGAATAGCTTCGCTTTTCAAGGCATAGTCCTTGATGCGATGTTTATCCAGAATTGCCAGGATCTTGGCCTTCCAGATGACAAAATTGGAAGCCTTGTCCAATGTATCCTGATCCCTCAATCTGTTTACTGCCATCTCTGCTGCTCTTCAGTACTCCCTCTGAGTCCTGATTTCCCTCCTCGAAATCCTCTGGCCAGTTGTCAAAATGTTCCTCTCCAATCCTCCTTTGCAACTACAACTCGAATCTGGATTCCTTGGCTCGAAATCCTACGAGGTAGTGATCCCCTCTACCTTGGTTTCGTCCCTGTAGACATTGTTCTACACCGACAGAAATAGCATCCCAACAGCTCCTCAAATCACAATCTGCACAGTTCCCTTAGCCTTGGCAACTGAAGAATTTGAGCCTTTCGGGCTCTGCGAAATCACAGTGAAGGTTGAATCTACTCCTCCGGCCAACTACATCAGTCCTACCTGGTTAAGAAGGATGACATGGCTCCACATGAGCCTCTTTTGCCTCTCTGCCTTTGCGCTGGCCCTTCCCTTGGCTCGAAATGTTGACGCAGGCTCTGCGTGGGCCTTTGCGTCACCCTCTAAGCACTGTGTCACTTCTTCTCTTACCGCTTCAGCTTTGGAACAACGCTCTCTCAAGGCAGTGGTTTCTGCTGCAAATATTTAGATTTCTTCTATTGGCATCTTCAGTCCTCCTGTGATTTGCAATCCCATTGATACATTGTCAAAATTTCTGAATCTAACACATCAGAAACCCCTACTGCAATATCTAGTTTACTATCTCCTACTTGTTCTTTACATTAAAAAGTTATTTATTAACATAAACATCGAACTAAAAACAATTGCAGCCTTGCCAATGCAAGGGACACCGTTATTTTTGGACAATCGTCCCCTAAAAATCCCAATGCGGGAAAAACGGTACAACATATAGAGGGTTTTATTATTAAGCAAATTTTGAATACAACTATGGTGCCAAAAATGGATCACCCTTCAAAGAATTTCTTTGCCAGCAATACCTCTATCTGGAGGCAAATATTCAAGATGAATGATCCCACAATGATTCCACCTATTCCCTGTGCTTGACAGCGAAAGCTGCTCCATGCACTCTTTGGAACTACGTCACCCTCTTAGGGACTGCGTCACCCTCTCTGGCTCTGCGTCAGCCAATCAGCTCTTAGTCTATCTCACTGAATCACCTCAGCGCAGCCTCTAAAGCCCTCCACGTCAATTGCGTTAGCTCCTTTGGCTCTTTGCATGCTTTGCGTTGGCCTCCTTAGCCTCTGGGTCAACCCTTGTTGTTTCTTCGTCAACCTTCCTAGGCTCTGCGATACCTCTTCCAGCACTCTGCTACCTCTCTGATATGTATTCCTCGACCTCCTCCCGAGCTACCCCTCACTGCAACTAATCACTTGTTCGATTTCCTTAGCAAACCTCACCCCAGGAAATCGAACTTACTAATGTCTCTTTGATGCGATTTCCTTAGCAAACCTCACCCCAGGAAATCGAACTTACTAATGTCTCTTTGATGTCTTGGTGTGTCTCCAACTGACTCTCAAGCGTCCTCTTATACTTTTCCTGTTGACACTTCAACGACCGAGATTAAGTCCCTAATCAACGGCTAAGATTAGATCTGGCTTGATCCTCGCTATTTAGAACTTCTCACCCATATTATATTAATACACATTAATATTTTAATTTTCCTAAGTTTAGACTTAGGCACTCATTAAAACTATTAATTATTTTAATATCTCTCCATTCAGGTGGAATTTCCCCAAACGATTTCTGGGTCTTGGAGATCTCATGTTCCTTAGCCTCTCTACCAATTTTCATGGCTAGAGCACATCAAATGCTACCAAAAATCAACACTCCCTCTTAGCAAGGAATGTGCTCTAGTAATGCTTCACCATAGAAACATCACACTGATCCTCCACATCGCTACCTGTGTTGATGCTTGGCTTGCTGCCTGGCATCCTCTGCACTGTTGATTCCTATACTACTGCACACGACACTGCCACTGCCACTGCTACACCTGTACTACAGCTCCCTCTCAACATGTTGCCCATGCTGCCCATAGCAATGCCACTACTAACTGTTGCACTGCAGCTCAGTTACCGAGAAGTAACTGACTTTAACCAGATACTGACATACCGATCAGTCTAGAAGCCTCGTGATGTTGAAGCTATCTCTGCTGCTATCTTGTGCTCCCTTTGTTGCAACTACGCTGCTGCAAAGACCTATATGCCTCTCACACTACTGCAACCTTTGTTGCGTTGCTACAGACTTCTACACTCTAGCCTTGCCTAGCCGCTCCGCCACACTTTGCTCCACTCGACCCCTGTCATCATGTTGTTGTCATTAAAGGCTCCTGTAGTCAGATGTGATCCAAGAGTTTGGGCACCTCAAGGATCTGAACCCTGCATGTAGCCCTCCTGACTACAACTCGATGTCACCCCACCTCTTCTCTAGAGGCGCATGAGCACTCATGGCACAATCGTCATCAGTCTCAACTTCCTTCTCCGCCTTTGAGTCAGAAGCTTCTCCCTTGCCTTTCTTCCTGGGGCACTGAGATGCATAATGTCCCAACTCCCCACAATTGAAGCACTTGACTTTCGAGATGTCCTTCTTCTTCCTCTTCCCTTGATGCCTTGCAAATGCTAGAGTCGCATCCTCCTCTTTCTTGACTCGAACTCCCTTACCACTACTCCTCGCCTTGGTCAACCTCCTGATCTCTTCCTATCGAAGAGTTGCCCACATCTCTTCCCAACTAGGGAGAGTCGCTCTGCCCAAAATGCTTTGGACAAATGTCTCCCAGTCCTTGGAGACTGCATTCAGAGTAGTCTTGACCATAAACTCTAGATCCGGTGTAGACCCCACGAAAGTAAGATGGTCGCGAATTCCTTACAACCTGAGGAGGAAGTGATCTATCTCCTCTCCTTTCTGCATTTGATATGACCTCAGCTAATTTTCAATAACATCTTCCACTGCACAGAAGAGCCCTGGTATAAGGTGGTAAGCGCCTCCCACATCTCCCTTGTTGTGTTCTTCTCAACAATATGTAGTATGATATGATCTTTGACCCCATCTAGGATCGTGCATTTCGCCTTCGCCTCAGCCTCCTCATACTTCTCATTAGCATTCGGGTCAACTGGGACAGCCGGTTTTCAAGGCATAATCCTTGATGCGATGTTCATCCAGGATTGCCAGGACACTTTCCTTCCAGATGACAAAATTGGAAGCCCCGTCCAAACTGTCCCAATCCCTCAATCTGTTCACTGTCGTATCTGCTCCTCTTCGAGGCTCCCTCTGAGTCCTGATTTCCCTCCTGGAAATCCTCTAGCCAACTGTCAAACTGCTCCTCTCCAATCCTCCTTTGCAACTACAACTCAGATCTAGTTTCCTTGGCTAGAAATCTGACAAGGTAGTGATCCCCTCTACCTTGGTTCCGTCTCCTTAGACATTGTTATGCACTGACAGAAACAACGTCCCACCAGCTCCTCAAATCACAATCTGCACAGCTCCCTTAGCCTTGGCAACTAAAGAATTAGAGCCCTTCAAGCTCTGCGCAATCACGATGAAGGTTGAATCTACTCCTCCGACCAACTGCGTCAATCCTACCTGGCTAAGAAGGATGACGTGGCTATGTGTGAGCCACTTTTGCCTCTCTCTGCCTCTATGTTGGCCCTTCACTTGGCTCGAAATGCTGATGCAAGCTCTGTGTGGGCCTCTATGTCACCCTCTAAGCACTATGTCACTTCTTCTCTTGCCGCTTCAGCTCTAGAACAACACTGTCTCTCAGGACAACTGCTTCTGCTGCAAAGTTTCAGATTTCTTCTACTAGCATCTTCAATCCACCTATTTTCTGCAACCCCTCTAATACCATGTGAAAAATTTTGAATCTAACACATCAGAAACCCCCATTGCAATATCTAGTTTACTAGCTCCTACTTGTTCTTTACATTAACAAGTTATTTATTAACATAAACATTGAAGTAAACACAATTGCAGCCTTCACAAAGATACAGATCAACAACTGAAATAAACTGAGACAACACAAGTGACACTGTTATTTTTGGACAATCGTCCCTGGAAAAACCCAATGCGGGAAAACTGGAGGAGCATATAGAGGGTTTTATTATTAAGTGGATTCTGAATACAATTAGGGTGCCAGAAATGGCTCACCCTTCAAAGAATTTCCTTGCCAGCAATACCTCTATTCGAAGACAGATATTCCAGTTGATCAGCAACCGGATGAACAATCCCACAATGACTCCCACTATTCCTTGTGCTAGATAGCGAAGGCTTCTCCACGCACTCTTTGTAACTACATCACCCTCTCTAGATCTGAATCAGCCAATCAGCTCTCAATCTGTCTCACTGAATCACCTCAGCACAGCCTCTGAAGCCCTCTACATCAACTATGTCAGCCTCTATGGCCTTTGTGTCAGTTCCTTTGGCCCTTTGCGTGCTTTGCGCTGGCCTCCTTAGCCTTTGCGTGAACCCTTGTTGCCTCTACGTCAGCGTTCGTAGGCTCTGCGCTACCTCTTCTGGCAATCTACTGCCTCCTTGATATGTATTCCTCGGCCTCCTGTCGAGCTGCCCCTCACTGCAACTGATCACTTGTTCGATTTCCTCAACAAACCTCGCCCCAGAAAATCAAAATTACTGATCTCTCTTGGTGTCTTGGTGTGTCTCCAACTGACTCTCAAGCCTCCTCTTATACTTTTCCTGTTGACGATTCAACGGTCGAGATTAACTCCCTAATCAACAGCTAAGATTAGATCTGGATTGATTCTCGTTATTCAGAACTTTCTTACCCATATCATATTAATACACATTAATATTTTAATTTTCTTAAGTTTAGACTTAGTGTCTCATTAAAAATATTAATTATTTTAATATCTCTCCATCCGGGTGGAATTTCCCCAAACGATTTCTGGTTCTTGGAGATCTCATGTGCCTTAGCCTCTCTACCAATTTCATGGCTAAAGCACATCTGATGCTACCAAAAATCAACAGTTGGTGCCTTGAAGGATAGGGTTGGTGCCCTAGAGGATTGGAGTCCTCAAGAAACCATGTTGGAGCCTGAACCAAATATAGGGTTGGAGCCCTTGAGGTTGGCGCCTCAAAATTGACAAAGGTTGGAGCCTTGGAAGTTCAAGTTGGTGCTTGGAAAATACAAGTTGGAGCCTGGGAAATTGAAGATCGATATCTTCATCTAGAGTTGGAGCCCTACATATATTGTACTTGATTTATTGATGAAATTAATAAAAGCATTTATTCTTATTGTTCATTTTGTGTTCTAAATATAAATGATCTAACTGTTAAAAGTAACAATTGAAAAGGAATACTGATTCCCCCCCTCCAAGTATTTCCAATCTTGTTGGGAATCACAATTGTCGTTAGACCAAAACCTACAGGTTGCAGGTGTTAGTCAACGATCACATCGCCAAAGATAACGATCCACGAGAGGCAGTTCGTCCATGTGGTGAAACACACGAGGAGCATTGGCTTATCCAATGTCCAACAACCTCCTCCCCAACACGAGCCGGGTGTGTATCGAACTCATGACCTACTCTTTGATACCACCTATTGGGAATCACAATTGCCGTTAGACAAAAACCTGCAGGTTGCAGGCGTTAGTCAACGATCACATCACCAAAGATAAGGATCCATGTCACGAAACACGCGGGGAGCATTGGCTTATCCAATGTCCAACAGGTCAGTCATCAAGGGGCACCTACCTAGGTATATATGCAGGCCCTCATTGTAACATTCAATCATCCTTATACATTTCATATATATTAATAAATTATTATTACAAACACCTTTTGTGAATTTTGCATTTAAAGTCAACAAGCTACAAGTTTTGTTGTTTTAGTGGTATCAGAGCCATGCTTATCCGTCGCACATTATGTCGTTAAGTTTTTGACCTGAATTCATTCAGCGGTTTAGTAAAATTCAAGAAGCATTTCAATGATTAGAAAAATCATGTGCAGAAGTTACAACAGGTCTAAAGAAAAGTTATGCAAAAATCGATAATAAGGAAGATGATAGTGATGGTGAAACGAAACAAGGTGAAGCAAGAGAAGAAGATTTTGATCAAAATGATGATAATGAAAATGAAGATGTAATAGATAATGATGAATATGAAAATGATATAAATCAAGATGATGATCCAAATGAAGGTGATGAGGATTATGTAGGTCAAGATGATGATCTAGATAAAGATGATGTTGATGTGGACTATCTTGAGAAACAAGATAAACAATATCATAACTATGAGGGAGACGCTGAAGAAGACACTGATGATGATGAGGAAAATGTGGAAGAAAAAAGAAGAAGATATTTTTGAAGATAATTATGAAGATGACATGTTTAAAAGATTGGATTATGGGAAAGAGGAGAAAGAAAACCATGATCAAAATGATGAGAATAATGCACAAAACATTACATTTAATAATGGAGAAGATAAACTTGATCATAATGAAGAAGATCCACATGAAGATGAAGATGATCTCAACAACATTTGGGATGGCAAGGCATCTGAAATCAACCTACCTAAAGGCTACGGTCTTGAATTAAGCAGAAGCATAGACCTTGAAACAAGCAGTCAGAAAACCTGTAGAAATGAAATACCTATGATTAGGGGCACTGACATCAGCAATAAAAGTAATAGAGATTTAAAAACTGAAAGTAGGAATGCTAGTACTGGGGAAGTAGAGGACATTTTCACTGATGATGAAACAAAAGCTAGAGTCAATGATCCCTTATCCTCTACAAAGTTGTTTGTTTCAATAGACATGAATTTGCAAAATTTGCACACTTCTTCAAGTAGCGGATTGAGTGGCACAGTAGATATCTTTGCAGAAAATGATGAAGTTGTTGGTCAGAATACTAATTCTCATCATCCTATTATCCAAGGAGAGGCAACACAATCAGTAAATAATTCGCGTAGTGATACATTTGGAGGTGGAGCAACATATTCTAATTATGTATATGATGAATCATCAAGATTGGCAGATTTATTAGGTTGGCCTTGCTTGGTGGGTTTTGACGACCAAAAATCAAGAGATGTCATAATGTTTGCAGCACGTGTGCCACAACATGGCATGGGAAAGGTTCATGACTTGGACCAGAACTTGTGTACAAATAAACTTCCTGCTATTTTTTATTCACTTGTAGGGGTTCTTGCATTTCAGCATGAGGAAGCCATATATGGTGCTTCAGAGGCATTACAACACCTCGTTCAGAATTGTATAGATGAAGAAATAATTAAGCAAGGGCCAAACCAACTCAATCTAGATGGTGTTAAACCAGTGTCGAATTATAGTGGTCGACCACACTGCGAATGATGTAACTTCTGCACTACCTACCAACGTCCTGCTCGTGTCCACTACCTTCGCTGTCGTGTTACCATCGTGAATTCCCTGTCCATTGTTATTGTTACAGGTCAACCTTTGCACTTTCACCAACACCTCCCGACACGCTTGTCATCAGACTCCGCTGTCAGTTGTTCTAGTTACCACGGGTCAACACTCCGTGTCAAACGATGTGAACCCTACCGCTACCTGAACCTGTCAAACAGTGTGAGCACGAATGCCATAAACGTCCACCATATTGTCCAATTCTGATAGTCGACGAATAGTCCACACACACCATCTAAAATATTTTCGTCGCCTCGTCATAAAGCGTCGTGTCCTCCAGTTAAATGGTATGACGTCAATACATGGTCGCTACATTGCATCGATACATCGTTGGTCTAATACGTGGGTCGATATATATTAGTGGTTCGATACACCGTGCTCAAATATGTTGGTCAAGATATATTTGTTGGTTGATATATTGGCTCAATCATATAGTTACAATAAATCAATTATACAACTAAATTAATATAACTTAATGAATTAATATTTATATATATATATATATATATAATATATATATATATATATATATATATATATATATAATATATATATTATATATATATATTATATATATATATATGATTCATTAAAAAATGGAGAAGGAAGAAAAAAGGGTGAGAGGAAAATCGATTAAGCTCAACAGTACCACATGCTGGAAGGGGTAGGCAACATGAAGGAAATTGTCGTCAATTAACCTATGAGGACAAAGCATTTCGAAGAAAGAGGCAATGTTATGAATATAATTCATAACAAATAAAATAAATAAAAATAAATTAGATAATAATCAAAGTAGTGATTATTTTAATAAGTCATTAGTTTAATGAAAATGCGTGTCTAAAAAGACATGGCCAGTCATCAAGGGGCACCTGCCTAGGTATATATGCAGGCCCTCATTGTAACATTCAATCATCCTTATACATTTATATATATTTTATTTAAATTCAACAAGCTACAGTTGTTTCAGAGAAGCATTCTTGCACAATAAGGAGATGGATCATGCAAAAAGGATGTTGATCTCAAAGGACTCAAGTAAGAAAATGCTTTGATGAAAGGGCCATTGTGATAAGGTAAGTCTAATATTAACGATTTGTATTGGTTATTTGGTTGAAATATTGTTTTGCTACCTAGAAATATACAACAGGAATACATAATGACAGTTGAGGAAAAGTTCAACTATTGGTATCGAACTCGATTCAAAGAACATATGGATTGAGAAAATGGTTTTGATAATCCTTAAGTGTTATGTAGTCAAGGTGTTCACATCATCACCTTGAGATTGAAAGGTAACAACGTAAAAAGATAACCTGATGTTCATGTTCCTACAAAATCACTTTCATGTTTAAGAGGGAGCTATGACTAGCTTGAAGTTTGATAAGGCTCAATATAATGGCCTTCATTAATGATGACTAGAGGAAAGTGATATGCAAGATCGATGGTCTGAACCTTGTCACAAGATTGAAGGAAGAGGATGGCTCCATAATATCCAGGAAAGAAGAAGCTCAATATCATGAGATACAAAAGCAAAGAGGGAGTCCTGCAGCTCTCTCCATGAAGAACTGGTAGCTAATACACTTATGGAAACAAGCTAGAGAGCTTGTGGTCATGACTTCCCAATTGAAAGGAAGTAAATGAATCTCCTCTATATTTCAAAGGAAGTAAAGGAGTCTCCTTGAAATAGGAGCAAGGATCTATTCCCTAAACAAGTGGGAATAGGGATCTCCTCTTTGGTTGTGAGGGAGTGATTATAAACATCACTTTTGTATTCTCTTACTCATGCATCATGCACAAGGCTAGGACTAACAACCATATGCCTAAGTGAAGCCCATGGAGAAAGAATTGTGAATGGAGGATTGGATAAGCATTTGTGATTTCCTTGAGGATAAAAAATCCAACATAAGAAATGGACCGACACTCTTTGACGATTGGATAGGTATCGAAGACAAGAATGGTTGAACAACATCGATATTCTCCGAGCATTAGGAATCCAAGATAAGAATAGTCCTAAAAGGAAATACCAAGTGAACATCTGGTTGGGGTATGTGCCTCGTAGAGGTAGTGTGATAACCCACGTAAAGCCTCCCAACATTATGCTCCTGTATAAGAATGAGCTTGTCAAGTTAAGGCCTTACTATGTTGACAATGTTGGTCATGTTGCAATGCTTATAGATGGCTTTACCAATCCGACTCTTCTTATAAGGACTTTTTGGTCTTCATAATTGTCATTGTACTCATATCAATATGTATATCTTATGTAACAAGCAAAAGAAGAATGAAAATTTATTATTTTAAACTTTAAAGCATGGGTTTCATGCTTCTTTTAATTGGTTTTCTAGGTAAGGCATGTTCTTCATGCTTCTAGGGTTGGTCATCTCATAAGGTTTATTCTCATGAGTCAAGAAAGTCCATGTCATGTATATAACACCCATCTGGGCAAGGTGTACCATGTAAAGGAATTTATTTTGAGTCAAGAAAATCAAAATAAGCCTCTTAGTTCAAGTTAGCCCTGCCAGATGCATGTTGGCCCAGAAAAGGTTATTCGGCCTCCAGAAAAGAGTATAAATATAAGTTGCTCAACCTAATTTGGCAACCAATTCGATCTACAACCAAGGAGTTCAATCTAAGGTATGAAATTCTAGAAGGGAGTCAAGAATGGCAAGGGGAGAAGAAATTGAAGCAAGGAGGAGGAAAATCAGGTCTTTAGTCAAGGTTTTGCCATAATTTCTCTCACACATGCAAAAATAATGAGTTGTTGTAGGGGCCGATGTTGCAGACCTACTGCAAGTCCAAAATATCATAGCTAGGGGCCGAAATTATGAGTTTATTACAATTCTTAAAGGGTTTGACTCTTGTTTACTTAGTTTGAACTTGACCTAATTGGAAGGACTTCTTGGAGGGTTGACATGGTGCTAGGAGGAGTTCTTGGTCTTGAGGTTTCGATATTGGTTTTCTCATTTGAAGCAGATTCTATAAGAAGAGGAGATTTTTCTAGGTTTTTCCCTTGGAGGGCATTTGCCTTGTCATGGAGCCTAATACTTGTGTTCATTGCTTCTATTGTTTTTGTTCTTGATAATTGTTTGATGAAAAGATCTAATAAAGAAACACAAGAACATCAATAAAGTTCACAAGCAATTATTAAGGTTAAGGAGAATTTGAATTAATAGTTGCCCTACTACATTCTCTAGCAACTAGTCTCCCGACCCATAGCCTAAGGGAGTGACTATTGTAGGAATTTACAGGGTAAGTTCCTCAGACAGAACACCAAAAGGACATCGCTCAAAAACAGATCGCAGATCAATACACCAGTATTTTGACGTGGTTAAAACCCTCAGAGAGGGAAACAGTCCATGGCCTGCACCAACGTGGCTACTACAGGAAATTTATTAATAAAAGAATGAAAATTTACATAAGCTTCTCTCATGCACGGTGAACCTACAAATGACCCTCCATGCGCTTTAAATAAAATTCATGGACCAATCGGGTGTCAAGCCACGGATGAAGTGTCGGTAATACCGAGGAGAGAATGAACCGTCGGATCACTACATATCGTGACCGTCAGATTGTAAGTTACAAATGTACATGGTAAAGAAACACACTTTACCTAACTCTATACTAGACCAAGTTGTACTTAACTATTCCTATGTGTCGGAATATCCTAACATCCCCCCTTAAGAACAACTTGGGATAGGATTGAAGGATTTACAAATATGACACAATAGGAGAAGGAAGGAGGCACTAGAGCCTATCCCCCCTTAGTGACAACTTCCTGAACTCCAAGCATATATCGAAGTTTAGTGAACTTCGCCTCTGTGAGAGCCTTTGTGAAGATGTCTGCAACCTGATCATCTGTTGAACAATATTGCACTTCAAGAACATGGTCATGAATGAGCTTTCTGATGAAGTGCATGTGTAGTTCAATGTGTTTGCTGCGCTGATGCTGAATTGGATCTTTGCAAAGCTGAATGGCACTTTGATTATCACACCAAAGTGTAGTGGGATGCTGCTGCTCAAAGCCAAATTCTGATAAGATCTGACGAAGCCACAAGGCTTCCTTACTAGCTTCCACGGCACCACGATACTCTGCTTCTGCTGACGAAAGAGAAATGGCAGCCTGTTTCTTACAAGCCCATGTAATAGGTCCTGAACCAAGAGTGAAGACATAACCGGCAGTAGACTTCCGATCATCAGGGTCACCAGCCTAATCAGAATCAGTGGAACCAACTAATAGAGGAGTTGCTTTGGCACTGTAATGAATCCCAAACTGTATTGTACCTCGAACATAACGAAGTATTCTTTTAGCTGCTTTCCAATGACTTTCACGGGGGTTTTGCATAAAACGAGCAACAAGGCAACAACAAAGGAAAGGTCAGGATGAGTATGGGTTAAATACAAGAGTTTTCCTACAAGTTGACAATATAAGGTAGCATCAACTTCAGGAGAAGTACAAGAGACTGAAAGTTTGACTCCAGACTGAAAGGGAGAAGGGGTTGGCTTACATTCTTCCATGTGAAAATGACGAAGAATATCACAAGCATACTTGGACTGGGAAAGGGAAATACCCTCCTTGGATTGCAAGACTTGAAGCCCGAGAAAATAGTGTAAGTGTCCTAAGTCTGTCATTTCAAATTTCTTTTTAAGGCTGGACTTCACATGGTTTATAAGGTTGGGATCACTACCAGTAAGAATAAGATCATCAACATAAAGAACAAGGATGATAAGAGAGTTGCCCACTTTCTTGGTGTAGACAGTATTGTCAGAATAACACCTAGAAAAGCCAGATTCTAAAAGAAAGCTATCATTTTGGCATACCAAGCTCGAGGAGCTTGCTTGAGACCATAAAGAGATTTCTTAAGTCGACATACAAGGCTGGAGTCTGTTTGGATGAAGCCAATGGGTTGTTCCATATAGATTTCTTCATGCAAGTCCCCATGCAAGAAGGCAGATTTAACATCCATCTGATGGACTTCCCATTTTAAAGAGGCAGCAAGGGAAAGAACAAGGCGGATAGAGTTCATTTTGGCAATAGGGGAGAAGGTTTTAGTGTAGTCAATGCCTTCAACCTGTGAAAATCCCTTAGCAACAAGATGAGCTTTATGTTTATCAACTTTCCCATCTGGTCCATACTTGGTTCTGTAAACCCATTTACATCTAACAAGTTTGCGTCCCTTTGGTAGAGGAACAAGATCCCATGTATCATTTGCCAACAATGAATGATATTCTTCATTCATAGCTGCTTTCCAATGTGGATGGCCTGAAGCTTCTGCAAAAGTGTCAGGATCATGATTTACTGGAGCTTGAGCCAGTAAAGAAGAGGCTCTTTCAAACTGAGAACGTGTACGTCGCTGATCTGTAGGATCACCCGCAAGATCACCTGCTGCATCCCGAGTAGCACGGACCCATCTTGGAAGTTGAGGATCCTGAGAAGGTGGGGGAGGATTGTCATCCTCACTTTCATCATCTGAAGAAGAAATGTTTTCAAAAGTAGAAGAGATAGGAAGAGGTGGCACATCCGCCGGACTAGGCTCGCAGGCCGATTTATTTTCATCAAATTTTACATCTCTTCTAATGATAACATTTTTGGACTTAAATGGAATAAGTCTATAACCTTTTACATCTTCAGAATATCCAACAAAAGTACATTTCTCACTCTTAGGTTCTAAAGCTTTATGCTTTCATCTGGAATATGGGCCCATGCTTCACTTCCAAAAACACGAAAGTGACTTACATCTGGTTTAATGGAACTCCAAGCTTCTTCTGGAGTGATATTATTTAGAACCTTAGTAGGAGTGCGATTTATTATATAAAATTGCACAATTAATTTGCCTTCGGCCCAAAAACTAAGCACTGAGTCCTTTAGATTGCAGCATTTACATTAGGCCCATTTTAAGGTGACGATTTTTCCTTTAGCTACACCATTTTTGTGGAGTGTACGGAACAGTGTAGGCATTGGAATTCCTTTTCGGTGCAAAAGTTGATGAATGTGTTTTAAACATATTCTCCACCAATTATCAGTTCTAGCTTAAGAATTTGATGTCCAGAATTGTTTTTCAAACAAAGGCTTGAAGGCCAAACATGTCGTTAAAATACTTCGCTTCTTGAGTTTTTTTAAAGAAGTATACCCCCAATGCATCTTGGGAGAAATCTCAATGAAATTAAGAAATACTTGCAGGCAGGAGAATGAAAAGCAACAGGAAGTGACCACACAATCACTGTGCACAAGCTAATAAAGGGGCTGAGGCGTGCCAAGAGGCACGTTTTTCAAAACTGTCCCGATGATGTTTTCCGAGTACACATCCGGAACAAACACCATCTCTGCAAGATACCATAGGAAGACCTGTCACCATATTTTCTTTACATAGATGCTGAAGGAGCGATAGTTTAAGTGACCAAATCGCTCATGCCAAAGTTTGCTCACTTCATCATTATGAGCAACAAATACTGAGGGAAGATTTGATGACCCAAAGTTGTGAAACTTATACAACCTTGTGGAATCATCAGCAATACCAGTAGCTAGAATCTGTTAGGATCTCTTAGATCCTTGATTACAACATCATGAGGTGAAAATTCAACAATTTTACCTTCACCTGAATGAGTTATCTGATATACTGATAGAAGGTTGCTGGATAAGGTTGGAACACATAATACATCATTGAACTGACCATTGTCTAGATGAATAGTTCCAGTC
>APFE031628259.1:17165-87373 GCA_000404065.3 Pinus taeda | reverse complement strand
TACAAGTCTAAATTCCCCACCAATTATTTTTTTTTAATGTAAAAAATGTTATTTGTTCTACAAGTAAAATTATGATATTGCATGCTTTTTTTATTATTGTTTTGGAATTATTTCGTTGGAGTATAATTTTTGTAGATTCCTCACAGAATTTTACTAATATTATTGGAGTTATACTCAAACAAAGCATGGCAACATAAATTGTTAAGCATATAAATTGGAAATTTAAAAAGTACAACAAAGAAAAGGAATACATTAATTATGTACTCACATAGGAGTGAGCATAAAAATGATGAACTTGTTTGAAGTTAACAAGAATAAACATCTTGTACTCCAAAAGACTTTGAATTCCAAAGCAGATATAGTGTAAATATTGTCATTGAAGAAAACCCCCAAGGAAAAAAGAGGAAAAAAAGAAAAACAGGCAAAAAAAAAAAGGAAAAAAGAAAAACAGGTTAGGAATGATTATTTTTAAGGAGGAAAAAGAGAAAAAGGGGTTATGAATAATTATTTTTATTTTTGGGTTAAACTGAGTATTATGGGATTATCATTTACGCCATTATTCTGTTGTGTGTTTTCAATGATGTCTTGTATACAAAACACTGATAAAACAACACATGAAAATGCACTAAAATGAAAATACACTGAAACAAAATAAGATGATATCTATACAAACTGTGGCTTCAATGGGGATTCTAGTGTCAATACAGTGCTGATAATAAAGATCAATGTACTCAATATCAAGTATCTTCAAGCTTGCCTCGTAGCACGCTAGAACATATGCGAGATCTGGTTGAAGAACCAACACGAACATATTCCGGATATGGTTGAAGAACCAACACTAACATACGACCAATTTGAAGAACGATGTATTTTCAATCTACAAAATAGAGGCGAAGGAATCAAGAGGAGGTAGGATGAAAAGGGGACATGAGATAGACTAGGTGACAAGTGGCGAGAAAAAAGCTACAGGTGGCCTACAAAAACTTTGCATAAAAATAATTTATCCGAGCCATCTTCAAGCCATCTTGCAGTTTGAGCTATCACTTTGTTGTGTTGTCCATTTTGTAGTTTGACAAGTTGTAGGATAGTGGGCCCAAAGAATTACACAAATGGTAAATTTGTGGACCCACGACATGAAACGTGGTGAGTGCAAAGTTTATGGTTCATAGCAAAGCCTACGTGTTAATCTTAGCTTCGCATGTGCTCAATCAGGAGTTGACTCCGCTATTATTAGTTTTACTATTGTTTTCAATTTTCTTTACTCATAATTTGTTTATATTAACCAAACTGTTACCTATATTAATGCGCTTTGAATTCAATGCAATTGTATTATTATTAGCTAACCTATTAAGTTCCTGTTATCATCAATACCATTGTTATCAATTTCTTTTCTAATATTCCATGTTCGTTTTGTTATCTAACCTATTTCTTATTTCAACTAAATTTATTTTATCGATGTTATATATTTTATATCATTGTTAGGTAATCGGTTTTCTATGTTAAAAAATGCCTTTAGATTGCTATCTGTGCTCATTAATATATATATTGTAATGTATAAAAAAATTAATTAAAACATTTAATTTGTATATATCTATTGTAATACAAATATATCTAAAAAGTATCTAATTATATATTGAAATGTATATAACTCTCTCTCCTCTTCTCTCTCTCTCTCTCATATATAAATATTATATATATATATATATATATATAATAATAATATTTTGAAAGTATGTAATTATACATAGTATAATGTAAAGTATTATTTTTTCTATTTTAAAAAATTGAAATGCATTATAACTCTCTAAATATTGTAGATATATATTGAAATGTATTTAAATACTATCTATATTGAAATGTATTTAAAAATTAAAATTGCATAGACCCAACAGAACCATGGAAAGTGTGGCCTAAAGCAAAGGAAGAGGTACTAAACGATTTTGAAAATGTTGGGTGCAGCTGACAATTTGCCAGGGTTCGACCTACCCTTGAGCGAGATTATTTAGGAGAAAAGCCCCTCTAATTTAATGTTTGATAGGTAATAAAGAAACAATGCACAACTAACCAACAAACAAACTTAAAAATATAAACAAATTTACTAGTTATATTTACATTTTTCCCTGACAAGTAAAATACATGTTTTATTCTGACGGACCAAATATTCAGCTATATACATCATAAAATCATATCTCGCACAGGGTAAAAATTTTCAACCTGGACATAATCAAAGAAACAATTTCTTCATATTCATAGAAAACAAAAAATGACTGCATTGCAACACAATTAAAAGCATACATGACTTGGAGTATACTCCTCACCACCCTAAAAGTAGAAATCAGAAAATTATAAACTTTAAACTCCCAAATGTCTTAGAAGTATTCAAATTCAGCCTAACTAGAAAATACAAGTACTCGCAAACAACGAAAATTAGGAAAAAAAGACACAAAAAGCACACTGTTCAGAAAAGATACGGAAAATCAAATAGATGATGACGAAGTCAGTGTAAAAAGACAGACAAAAACCGTAGAAGTCCTTTTTCTCTGCTAACAAATAACTAGGGCCTCAAAAGGCTTACTGAAGCAAATCTGGGTATGTTAGCTCTGGAAAAGCCATGTAAATGCGAAGCAAAAGGCAGGAAAACACTTACAAATAGGAAAACACTTACAAAGAGGGCACCTCTACTATTTCTCTGGCCCGAAAAATCTGCTCTTGCAACTCCTCCAGCCCTGAAACTCTCTGCTCCTGAAATAAAATACCCCTGGCTTTGCGGCAGGGTTATGTGAAATACATTGAACTAGCCGACTCTCTGCCCCTGAAATAAAATACCCCTGGCTTTGTGGCAAGGCTATGTGAAATACATTGAACTAGCCACACAAACATCTAGCCCAGTTGAACGACCATATGCAAACATCTGTCTTGCATGCAGGACACTAGAATACATACCAAAAACTTAGGCTTAAATGCAACATACACTTAATCGATTAATAACATGAAAGAACAATATTACTTGATCTCTTTCAATCATATATAAATAAATAAAATTACTAACGTTTATGTTACATCACTGATTCATATAATCTACAAAGTAGAAAACAATACAAATAAGATATGAATTTTGTACTTAATAGACTTTAAAAATCTGTTTTTAAAATTGTTCATACCTTAAATTATTTAAATCACTCTTTGGGCAATATTCCCCACAAATGCAATAATCATTAGATAAAGCTAAAATGCCACAAGATAATTCATAAACATAATTAATAAGCTTACATTCCTACCATTACATCTTATATATAAATATATACTTACAATCCCACCATTACATCTTATATATAAATATAAACTTCACACCATTACATCTTATAACTTATAAAATCATTAAACCTAAAAATAATTAATTTCATATTAGATTGCATGTTTAAAAATAATTAATTTCATGAATGAAAATTTAACTTACTAATAACCAAGGTTCTTATAAGAGAGATATAGATAAAAGAAAATAGTTTATTATTACCATAAATTAATGCACAATGAACTCTCGCTACAATTCATTAGAATTCATGATGGAAAACTTAAAAACTTAGATTTTTAATTTTGTTTTATCGGTAAATTTTGACATTTCAGAAATTTTATTCACCATTAGGTTTAAAATTCCAAAAAAACAAATTGCATATAACTTATAAAATCATTAAACCTAAAAATAATTAATTTCATATTAGATTGCATGTTTAAGAATAATTAATTTCATGAATGAAAATTTAACTTACTAATGACCAAGGTTTTTATAAGAGAGATATAGATAAAAGAAAATAGTTTATTATTACCAGAAATTAATGCACATCGAACTCTCGCTACAATTCATTAGAATTCATGATGGAAAACTTAAAAACTTAGATTTACAATTTTGTTTCTGGTAAATTTTGACATTTCAAAAATTTTATTCACCATTACGTTTAAAAGTCCAAAAAAACAAATTGCAGGCCTAAACCCCAGTGCCTATTTTGCCAATTGACAGATGGAAGAAATTTCTCCATCCAAACTAGTGCTCGTACACTCCAATGGCGGCATGAATTTTTAGCCTCGCCTGCTCGCGCTCCTCATTTAGTGGTCTACTAGCCTCCACAGAAGGGGACCCACCAAAATTGGGCATGATTTTTATCCAGTCGCCCGCCTCATTTGGTGGCGTTAAGAAGCTACCAGTCTCCATGTCCTCTATGGATATGTATCAATATAAAGATATTAGGAAATATAAATTCAGAATATTTAAATTTAATTTATGTTTGTAGATTTTAAAATTTTTTGATAGATAAAAATAAAATTAATTATTTAATTTTATTTTTTATTTATCAAATTTCTAAATATTATGATATTATATATTTTTAAGATACATATCTAATGAACTACAACTTAAATTCAATGTGTACACTATATTTTCATTCATTAAAATTTCAAAATATTCAAAAGCATTAAAATATCAACTGCATATAAACTATATTATAATGAATAAAATATCAACTAGATATAATGGAAAAAATTACAACGCAATGAAAACTACTAAACCATTATAAAGAAACACAAAGCGAAAAAAGATAATAATAAGCACACATCAAACTTTATTATCCTATTATTTTTGAAATATGTTAGTTCCTTTCAAACTTTGGATAACAAAGACTTTGCAGGTGTATTTTTCCCTCGATACTCGTGAAATTTCCAATAAGAAGTCAAAAACAAAACTTTGGATAAATTATGCACAAAGCTAAATTGCCATAAAAAATTTTGAATAAAATTTGCGAAAACATAAAATATTTTGGTAAAAACAATTAATTGATTATGAGCGATCAATGGATCACTAATAGTCCCAAACAAAAACTAATAATGTTCACATGGCCAAGCCTATCGACCAAGACGAGCAATCATGCCATGTCATGAAATATTTCGTACATCAACTTTTCTTTGTATATGTGCACGATAATATAACATATATAAAGCAATAACATAAAGCATTATAAAGAAAGAAGTACACTAAAACATATTTTAATATATCGCCTGTATGCACGTTAAAATTTCGTGGTAAATGAAGAAGGATGGACAACGGTGACGTTGTGCCTCGGCCTTTAATAGAGTCTTGGGGGTGGTAGGAGGCCGATGTCCCTGCTAATAAACTTAAGGTATACATTAGAACTCCAACAATATTTTATGTATAGAGGGATAAAAAATTACTACACAAGCAAACTAATACTTTTCTCTCGTCACTTTATATGCCTAAAGACACTGACATAATAACATAAGTTGATAAAAAACTGTAATCTTCATTGCTGAATGGTATGACTAGTATTAATTCGTTGGTTTGGTGTAGGTATCTATATATATATGAGTTTTGGTTTGTTTTTTGTTTTTTTTTTTTTAATATCTAGTTTTCTTTATTGAAAAACATGATTTATTTGTCTTGACCTTTATATATATTGATGTTATTGGTCTTTACTCGCTATATAGTTAGATTTATTTATCTTGACCTTTATATATATTAAAGTTATTGGTCTTTACTAGCTATATAGTTAGCTTTTGTTAAGTGTAAAATTCCATTTTTATTTTATTTTAAAATTAAAAATGTATTGGTGGATTATATTTACCACACATTGTTAATAGTGGATTTCACCATTGTTCCACTCTAATATTTAGAGATAGCCTTATTTAGAAATAATCTTGGTTTTGATCATATTTAGAGAAATCAATCATGGAAGCCTTCAAGGAGACAACATAAGAGAAATCAATCAAGGAGAAGGTGGTGTGGAGAAATGAAAGTTTAGAGTAATAAAAATAATGGTGATTTATAGGTGTCCACTTTTGATGGCAAATATACGTGAGTACAAGTAGTTCTTTATCATGTTGGAATCAACTTTCACATCTTATTGATTTCACATAAAGGAATAGAATAATGAGTCTTCCATGGATCAATACATAAGGCTTATACAATGTTTGAATATTGGTGGCAATAGATCAATAACTATGAAGGATGGAATTCATTAGGTCATGATTTTTCAAGGTTTTGATATCAAACAATTGTAAGAGAGAAATATCATTAAAAGTTTTAGGTTATGGATCCTTCAATAACAACTTTGGGTATATATGGTAAGTGTTTGAAAAAAAATCCTCATGCCAAGTGTTTGATAAAGAACTTGAAAGTAAAGTGTTTTATGAATTGCTTGCACATAAAGTATTTGCTGAAACTATTTTTATCAAAGATAACTTTCAATTGATAGTTTGATCTCTTAATGAAAATTCCTTGCTTTTGTGGGTGCATTAAATTGATTCAAAATTAGATTTAAAGCATCAATTAAAGATTTTAATGCAATTTCTTATAGCCCATCAATGTGTCATTTTTTAGGGTAAAACTATGGTAGCTCAATATTTCCTATCTAATTATAAATTATGTAAAAGATCCAATTATTAATTTGGGCTTGTAATTATGGGGAGGAGTGTTTCACTTGAGGGTCACTTCAAAGACAATTTCCTTGAAAGGTGTAGTAAAAAATGAACAATGTTCTTCTTCTACTACTTCAACTCCTTTGCCCAATGCCCATTTTGAGATAAAGTGGAAGGGAAGTTGTTGGGCTAAAGTCACAACAATAGAGATAATATAATTTCATCGTCACTAACTTCCATTATCTACATTTAATCCATATTGACCTCTTTTATTGGATTTGTACCTATGATTCACTCAATTTGGAAAAAGAATTGTGAGATCTCTTTATTCAAAGGTATTTTTGTAGTTTAATTTTTTTATTGTGTTGATTATAATTTATTCTTTTAAAGAATAGTCCCTAGTTTTGGGGAACAACTAGACTATTTATAACTAATTGGTTCCTAGAATTTGATCCCATCTCTATGTCCATTACTTAGAGATTAGTTGGGTTCATATTTCCAATTACATTTCTATCATATCTCAATTATGGAGGATATCAAGAATTCTTTGTTCCATTAAATAAAAATAGATTTTGAGAGAGTTATAGATGGATTACACACATACTGATCAATTTTGTTTAGATTAACCCTAGTAATAGATAACTAAATGAAATGATTCTCAAATGGAAACATGTTCAATGGGCTCACATCTTGTATTATGAGAATATAACATTCCATTGTCAAAATTTTCATCTTAAAAGAAATTTACAAGATTATTATCCTAGTGCATGAGCTTTTGCTTCATGGAAGAAAGAGTATGATGCAGGCCTAACCCGCATAAACCCAGAATCTCCCAGTACTGTGCATATAAAAATGCAATCCCTGTTTCAAGCCAAGTAAATCCACTCACTGGCAATTTTAACTCATGCAAAAGCTTCTTTTCTTTAATCAGCATTTAACAACTCAGGTTTCAATCTCTCGTGGAAACTCTATTAGTTCACAATGATCATAGAACCATTAAAATCCCATATGAAAGCTTTCATTTAATTTACAAGGTCTTCGCCCCATCCCATAGAATTCAAACCATCTTCATGAAAACTCAATCTAAATGAGCCACAGCCATAACATATATTCATATCTCCAATTCAATGTTATGAATATTTAATAAACTTTGGATTTCAAGACCCAATTCAATGAACCCAACAATTAATACATGGAAATTCAACTTACCAATTACCAATGGTTCTTATCCTTTACTACTCAGTGATTCATTGAAACTTCTTGAAACTTCTGCATTATCAAGCTGGGATATCTCTCCATGCAGTGAACCTTTCTTAACACTTTAACCACTTACTCGAAAGGTTCTATTATGATGTAACCAAATTATTGATCACTAATTCAATAGAGTTTCATTCCAATATAATGATGCCTTGAATATCAACGAGCAACCGCTACTATTGTAAACCATCCGAATGGAGAGAAATCGGTTATGCGTAGGTGTAACTGTAAGCCAATAGTTGTGGTTCAAACCCGGCCATCAACAATAAAATAACCAACTTCTTTGTCGCAGAGAGGCTAGGAAAATAATAAACTACAACAGCAACGCTCTTTTGAGCCCATGGTTGTGAGTTCAACCCGCCACCACAAGTAATTGACATCACTATTCTGCGCAATAAAATAAGGAACGCTACGATCCTTCTATGTCCACAATTCAGTGTTTGACCAAAAAACAAGGAATTAACCACGCATATACAACGTATAAGGATTCACAAATCCACTGAGATTCACACCTATCCGTCCACTGTCGCCCAATATAATTTAATTCAGAGTTAAATATATATCACATGAAAATCAATTACGCCATGTTAAAACTACGGAAATTCTAAAGTATTACAGCAACTTCAAAAAATTAATATTAACAAGATAACATTTTGTTTTTTTCTCAGAACGTGAGAGAAGGTTTTCATAATCACACTTCCGCCACCGCCTCTCTGACCAGCTTGGCGGCCAAAGACTTTTTTATTCATATGGATAACCTTACCTATTACAAAAGAAGACCTTTACATAGTAATTTAAGGCTTTTTACAACTTGTATATCTGTGAAAAGATAGCATGTTTTATTATCTACTTTTATGCTATTTTTAACTGAAAAAGATATCATGTTTTATTTTCTACTCCGTTCCTATTTTTTTAACTAAAAAAAACATAGAAACTGCAGGCTAAAGGACCCCACTCCCTTGCTTTTAGATTTTTTTTTTTTGATTTTTGGAATAAGTTGGAAGACTTTTTCCCTCTGAGTCACATGCTCCTACATTAGAGGCTAAATCCAAACTAAAAAGTTTGATTTTTTTGTCCATTAATGATGAGGAAAAAGAGACAGAAAATTAGTAAACAATAGATCCTAATATGCCTAATCCTACTTCTCCAAAGGTTTCATTAGGAAAACTTGTCCTATCTTAGATGATAGAGTAGAAGCCAAGGGCACTAGAATTTTCCCCATGATGATGGAATTTGTACTAGTGGTCCCTTCTAACAATAACACATATAATTTAGATAAGGAATCAATGCTTTCCTAATCTCATGATTTTCAAATTATATGACTACAAATAGATACTTTGTCACACTAGTGGCATGAAGTTAGGAAGAAGTGGAAAAAGATTAGTGAATACTATTATTATAGAGTAAAAATGTCATATATATTAATTATGTAATTTTTATACTTTAAAGTGTATCTACTTGAGATGTGGTGTATTTAAACAAGTGCAAAACTTGATTTTCATTCCAAATTAAAATACAAAAATTAAACTTTTTTCATTAAAAAAATATCATTTTTATAATTGCAACTTCCTACTAGGAGATTTTATTTTTGCCCACTCTAAATTCCAATTTTTAAAATTATCTAATTTTAAATTATGTATTAGTAGATCATATTTTTAATAAATCGTGCCTATTAAATTTATTTTTATTCCAACTATATTTTATTTTTATTAGTTCATAATTATTAAACTTATTTTTCCAAAAACTATATTTTGAATTGCTCCAACAATCAAAAATCCACCAAGAAACATAAAGGATACACAATGTGTGTGAAAAAATATACCAAGAAACATAAGCGATACACAATTTGTCTTTCACATTGATTATTCAATACTGATATTCAACAATGAAATAGATAGATTAGGAACAACCATAGAGAAACGCTCCTCCAAAACATGATTTTGTTGAAATTTGATTTAACTTTTCTCATGTTTGATTTTAGCTTCCAACTTTAAATTTCAATATACGAAAATAAGATTTGAGTAATGAAAGGATATAAAGGGTACTTCTAGTTTTGCATTAATGATACTTTATTTTTTTTATTATGTTTAAAAAGTACAATAAAATAACTATTTTCGAATGTGATTGTGAAACCAAATAAGGAGTAGTTTTAACTTTTTATTTATTTATAAATATTGTTAAAAGCTGAATGAATGTTTAAGGTAATGTTTTTCTTATATTTTTATAACATAAAAAAGTGAGAGGGAAAAAGAAACTATTAGAAAGAGGCCATCATGTAAATTTTGAAAAATAAATATTTTTCTATATCAAATAATGCTAAGAAAATAACTCAATTATTAAAATAAGAGCTAATTCTTATAGCTTTTATGGTGAAACTTGTGTTCTCTCACTTTAGTGACACTAAAAAAGGTTGAAGATGAAAAACACTATCACTTTTGTGACACTAAAAGGATTGAAGAAGAAAAACACTTTATTCCTCATGTTTGATGTAATTTTCAAAATATTTTCCACACTATCAATCTTTTCAGCCTTTTATATAAAAAAAAACTATGATTGAAACCCTTCTCTTAATACTTTTCAACCTAAAGAATTTTGAGTGATTTTTTACCTTCTTAAAATCTGATAAAGTATTCACATAAATATTAATAATCATCATTGTATATGAATTGTTGAGTAATTTTTTACCTTCTTAAAATCTGATAAAGTATTCACATAATTATTAATCATCATCATTGTATATGAATTGTTTACTAAGTTAAAATAATTTAACAATAAAATACCTATAAATTTTAATTTCACTTTATATGTAAATACAATTTAACATTAAAACAAGAAATAATTTCAATTTTATTTAATTTCATAACATAATTAAAAAACAAATTAGTTGTAAATTTAAAATTTTCCCAATAAAAAAATTCATATAATCTTTATATAAAAATTAAATCATTCATTATTTACCATCCATCGTATTGGAAATTTATTTTGTAACCTTTCTTTTAAGTATTCTAAATATTCTTTAGATGTTCTAGAAACTCTTAATAAACCATAAAACTTGATGCAAACTCCTTTACAGTGGCACACAACATGGAACTTAACAATTTTTGTAGTATTAAATATAATTGTGGTAATTCACAAACTTTGAAAATTGAAAAATAATTTACAATATTTAAAAAATTAAATACAATTTAATGTTTTAAGTTTTATGGTTATTTTTTTTTCTTCTTTTTTCTAGAGAAAATGTTTAAGGGTATTATTGTTTTTGTAGCAAGAGGTGCTCTATAGCCCAATATAAGGATAGATTTATATCCCAATATAAGGATAGTAAACAACCTAGGATAAGAGTAGATCCCACATCAACACTTAAATGTAACTGTAAACATGTAATGTTTAACATTTAACATTTAACATTTTTAATCTAATGTAGACCCTATTTAAAATTCAATCTAATTATTATTATGTATAAACAAAATATAAATTTAAAATATAAGGAGGTTTAAGGACACTAAAAAAGAGAGATATGTTAAATAAATGAAACTCTTTTTATATTTACTCCATAAACCTCTTTATATTTAAGAAAAGTCAAAAAAATGTTTTATTTAGGTGAAGCCTATGGACCAAATACCATGGGACAAATAATTATTAATACCATGGGTCAAATACCATATTTATAAAAGAGGTGTGGTAAATAAATCAATACGAAATAAGTATAAATATGTTTGGTAAATAAAAAAAAATATATCAAATAGGATTAGAAATCAACATCTAATTATATACCAATCCTATGCGCCAAATAATATGGTAAATAAAAGATCCATCTGATGAAACTGAGAATTTGGGGGTTGCCCAAAATTCCAATTTCTTTAAAAACCAAGATCCTAGACCTGTGGTTGTGGCCCACTCAATCTTCCACTGCGCTGCAATAGGAATATCCAACCACCGTTCTTAAGAATGAAACCAGAGTGTAAGGAATTATGCGCACAGAATATTACTCAAAACCAATAGCCAACACCATAAAAAAAAGAAATCGTATATTACTCATGGTATACATCCAATCATGAATTAAATGATCAATATGCTGCTCAGAGTTATACACACATAAACACAGTCAAGCCATTAACACAACACAAACATATTATAATATCAATAACACAACACGGTTACAGGTATTATGTCTCCTATACCCATAACACAATCCTTGAATTATTATTATGATGCGCTCTGTGCAGCAACGGATGTGTGATCATGTTATAAAGAATTGTGAATTAGGATTACGCAGTGTTCCCTAGGTACTGTTGCGCGGAGGTTGACATTTAAAGTCACAAATCAAGGATACCTTGCTAAAGGCCGAGCATTCCTAGGGTTCCCTTAAACAGAGCTGTGGTATTTATAAACCTGTGGTATGTATGTGCCTATAGGCGCACCCAAATAAAGATAATAAAGCTTGGGCGCAATTGAGAAATCTCCGTGTATGTATGACCATATTTATGCCTGTATGCCTCATGTGCGTGGCTGTGAACAGGTTGAATTAGTGTCTCGTATGCCCCGTATGTGTTTCCACATCGAATTGCTTGATTGATGAACATGTTGTTATAGTGTAGGTTGGTCTTGGAATAGACCACACCATTGTTGGACCAAAAGAGAGCGTATTCCTAAGGGATGTTGCTTGGATGGCCTTGTTGGCGAAATAGGGGTACACATTGAGATGTAGATTGATATTATATGAGATGGTGTTGTCAGACTTTCTTAGAAGTTATCTGCATCTGGTTAATTTTTTTAATTCTGAGAGCAGGAATGTGGGTTTATTAGCAGAGTGTTGAAGATCCTGGTGGTTGCAGGGTAGAGTGGGATTACCCCTGCATCAAGTGGTATCAGAGCCTGGCTCTGTTTTCATTGAAGAGTGATTGCTTTGTTTTGTTGAAGAATTGAAGTGTATTTTTTATTGAAAGGAAGATCAGAATTTTTTTTATCTGATATGCAGCATACACAATTGCAGTGGAGAGGATTACAGAGAAGACAAGATCAGGCAAGATCTTAAAGGTGAGATTGTTTTCCTTATTTGGAATTTGTAAACGAAGTTTATGGTTGCAGAGAAGGTGGCAGTGAACCTGGCATTCAGGTGAAGGCTGGATAGAGAGGACAACTGAAGTGTTCTCAGGAGAGAGTGGGAGATTGCAGAAGCCTAGAAGGAGCAAAGGTGTTGCTCAGGAAGAGGTTCCAGACGGAGAACCCGTGCTTACCAAAAGACTAAGTGAGTAGAGCTTAATGAGGTAAGATTGCAGCTATGAGGACTAGTTGTTGTAGAGGCTTGTTGCAAAAGAGCTCGTGAAGAAAGAACGAGAAGAAGATGACTACAAATAGTCATAACAGAGGTTCAACAAAAAGCCACGGTAGAGGACATAAGAAAGAGGATGCCAAGATAAATGGGACTGTAAATGATGATGTGATGATTCAACAATGCTACAAAGAAATTGCACTGCTGGAATACTGGTTGGAGAATCCAGGATATGACAGGGAAAATGCAGCAGATGGGAGAGTTTAATACAGTGAACAAGTACAGAAAATTGCCGTGGAAGCAGAGGACGCTAAGAAGGTGAGACTAGTTGACAGTCTCATGGTAAATGCAAATCAACATGCTAAAATATTGCCAGAGAAAGCTGAGGAGAAAGCGAGTGAAAATTTTTTGGATCCTGAAAAAGACTTGGAGCTGCAGGAAAAGAAATTAGTGACTGAAGCGACAAATGAGACCAATGGGTCTTGTGATTTTAATGATAACAATTTGATTGTGTTTACAGGTGATGAGCCAAAGTATGTTGCAGAGGGATAGGAAGTTTGGGAGGTAGCAACATCTATGGCGGCAGTGGAATTAACAAAAATTGGGAACAACAACAGCAAGTTGGACATAGAAATTGAAGAAATATGGCAGCTGATGATGCAGCAATCAAATTGGAGGAAAATAGAAATAGCAGCAAGCACGATCAATCAGAACTTGAACCTGATTGACATAAAGAAGAAGATGGAGGAAAGGACAACAGGATGCAGCGGCAGCAAAGGAATAAAGCATTTGGATGGTTGCAAAAAAAAGTATGGGATCCAGGAAGATCACGACCACAAACCACATGATCATTAGATCATGATCATTTTCAACCTTGGGAGTCTGATGCAGGAGCAGGCCACTAAGAGAAAAGCCTGCACTTTCTATGTTTTTTCTCAGTTAAAAATAGGAAAGTAAAAAAATTATGTAAATATTCTTTTCCCTAAATAAAAGGATAGAATCAGGATAAGAATTTCTATGTTTCCAGTTAAAATTAGGATAAGGATGGGGAAAAGCTTCCAGCTTTATATCATTATGTAAAAGAGGAGAAAGCCTGTTTTTTTTCTAGAAGATAAGGTGTGAGAACATCTATTGTAAGTATCCATTATTATTATAAATAAAGCTGCAGCTGAGCTCTCATCTCATCGGAGAGAGGGAGGAAGTGTGCCAAAAGTATTATGGTTATATTTTTCTTCCCACGCCCTCATGGATTATCGATTCCCTCTTAAATCAGATATGTGTATCCAACAGTTTATTTGAACTGTTTATCAATGCGTTGAATGGTATTTTTTTCCAATATATGCGTGGGTTGTGTCTAGTGTTAGTTGTGGCACTCCAGTATTCACGTGTGCATCTAAGTAAGAATTTCCTATAGTTTCGAGCAAGCTTGAGTGTGAGGTTTGCGTTAAAAGATTAACAATTCTGATTTAAAAGATTAACAATTCTGAGTGTGAAGCCTAGGCACAAAGCCATATCTATGGGTTGATTCACCGGGAAGTTCCGCGCGTCGACATTGTTTACCAATTGATGGGTCTGAAGTATTAAACCTGCAGTGGCGCAATTGACACATTATATATCCATAACAGAGTATTAATCTCAGTAGTGAGCGCAGATAATACCATATAGAGCTGTGTATTACTTTATATGGACAGTGCATGTCATGATTTGGACCGATTATAAGCTGTCTGTGCGCGTGGAAAAACCGGAGTGCGAGGTTGAAAGCAGCGATGGGTGCGCAATCTTTATCCCTTATACCTGCATGTTATTGAGTGTTGCATGGTTGGTAATGTATGGTTGATGGCCGGATTCGAACCATAAGTACTGGCCACAGTTACCTTTCATTGAAACGCACATTTGGAAAGGTCCTTAAAGACACCGCGAGTTAGAAGTTGAGGCAATCGTGGGTGGACAAATAAGGCGGATTTTGGTGAACCGAAGAATAAGAATTGCGCTGTTTTTGAATGAGTTCAGATTGTTAAATATTTAAGGGTGCAGTAAAGCCATGGACCGAATCCTGAATGGAATGTTTAAATTGTATTCTGATAGGATGGGGGAATTTGACTGAGGTTGTTGATCTGAGGCACATGCATTACATGCATGAGTGAGGAGAAAAGATCCTGGTTTGCAGGCTAGCGGCCAGCCTGTCATCAAGTGGTATCTTTAGACCATCCTCTTTTGTAAATATAGAATAAAGAAGGGGTGTGATAATTTTAGATATTTTATTGTAAATATTCTTTTATTTAGAAAAAGAATATGAGTGAATAGTTAGAAAAAGAATGAGGATAGAATTTCTATGTTTTTTCCAGTCAAAATTAGGATAAAGACAGGGAGAAAGATTCCAGCTTTATATCATTCTGTAAAAAGGGAAAAATCATACTTTTTAGGAGATAAGGCCTGATCTATGTATCCATTGTTATTATAAATAAAAGTGGCAGCAAGCTATCAGCTCATGAGAGAGGAGAGGGAGGAGCGATGTCAGAATTCTCATAAAAAAAAACTCTCTCGGTATTTTAATGAAGGATTGGGGTTCTGTTAAAATATATCATGCATTCAATAGACTGTGTATTGAGTGTGTTAGCTCATATGTCAAAACCTTGAAACATTAAGTATTCATTATGTTGTGCATTAAATCGTGGAATGGTGATTCTATTAATTAGTGAAGTCTCCATGCGTTGCAATAAAAAGAGCAATTACCTCCATGCGTTGGTAAAAATGTTTGTAATTTAGTGGCTCGAAGGAGTATACAATTGTTTATTTATGCAATCAGAATATATGATACATAAAACAGAGTATTGGCAGCGTGACAATAAATCTTGGTATTAATTATATAACTGAGCGATGGTTACATGTTCTATTGATATAAACCGGTATGCATGGAATGTTTGTTGGAGCTGAGTGCGTGGTAATTTTTTTTATGTATATGAATTCTGCATTCAAAACGGTGGTACAATTGTGAACGTGTAGAACGTTGGTTGTTTTATGGACAGAGTGATTGGGACTTTAAGCCACCGAGGCCAATTATTTCATCAGCCTTGTATTGCAATAATGTGAATATTTTTCTAAAATATGATAATAGTTACTTCAATTTTAATTTATTGGGATAATGGAGGAAATGCATTTAATATGCACAGATTTTAAGAGATCCTGGTTTGCAGGCTAACCAGCCCTTCATCAAGTGGTATCAGAGTGGGAACAGTTTCCTTTGAAGGTTCAAGTTCTTTTTGTTAATTGCATATGATGATTTTTGGGACTGATAAGTATTGATTTACAGGAATAGTGAAGAAATCTCAGCGGGAAGAAGGAGAAGTGAAGTGAATGTGGCAGAACTTGAAGATTCAACAGAGGTTGAACAAAGTTGCAGATGGGAGAAGCCTAAAAGAGCAGTAGAGGATGCTCAAAAGGTTCGAGCAGAGAACCAATGATTACCAAAAGATCAGATCCGAAGGGAAGGATTGGTGAGGTAAGTGGCAGCAAGAGAGCTTGCTGTGGCAGAGGCTTCATGCAACGCATAGCTGAAGAACTTATGGCGATGGGGAAGGCTACTAAAAGTCATAAAGGAGACAGAGGAAGAGGTTCAGAGAAATGACACAGAGATGAGATGACTACAGGAGTTCGAGAAAGAAAGATTGCAGAAATAAAGGCACAGTTACAGGTACTGGAAGAACAGCTGCAGGAGTAGGAAAAGCAGAAAGGAAAATGGCTCTTTCCACTGAAAGGAAAGAGAGTGATTTGGCGACAACTGCAGAGGAGGTTGAGGCAAATTTTGGTTGCCTTGTTGAAAAAGGGACTTAGAATTCTTGTGCCAGATATGAAATTTGAAAATCCCACATGCAGATTTGTTCAAAGGAAACTGTTGAAGGAAGCCATCAGGACAAAAAAGACTTGCAGTTTAAAAACTGATGAGTTATGTATGTTTGCAGGTGATGTGATTACAGGTGTTGAGGAGGATGTGCCATCTTATGAAATTGTTATAGCACAAGAGGAAGTTCTTGTCGACGCAGAATAAGTGAATCAGTCTGAAGCATATATAAGGGAAGTAACAGTTGATACTGTTGAACATTTTGTGCAAACTGAAAGTTTATGTATGAATTCAGGTGATGAGATGGTAACAACAGGAAGCTTGGATTGTGAAAGTATTGAAGATTGTACAGAAATCTTTTCAAAGGAGATGACAGATTTATGGCAGGAGTTAAATGTTCTGGAGAAGAGACTAGAAGTGCAGAAGATAAGAATTCAGAATATAAAGGCAGAGATGAATGAAGATAAAGAGGTTCATTTTTATGAACCAGAATATAGATGCATTCTCAGAGAAGATGATGCTAAGGATAGACTGAGTGATAATCTCAAGAATGATTAGGATCAGTACACTAAAATGCTGGCAGACGGTAATAAGGCACTGAGGCCTTATGAATTTTATTCTAACAAGTGTTTTGTGAATGTAGGTATTGTTGCAGAACATTTGACTCAGTTGAGGAGAAAAGAAGTTTTCTGTTCCAGAAGACAAGAGGGTATGGATGATCGGGTGGCAGTCAGAACAGAAACAAGCATAGAGGCAAGAAGTCAGCAGTCTGAAGACTTATTAGACAAAGAAATTGATTTAATCAGAAGAATTATGTTGAAAGAGTCTCAGAGGAAGACATTAGCAAGGAAGAGAAGCAGCAGAAAAAGAAAGACAGCGGAAGATTACGAGAGCACGACGAGTGGAGAGATGCAGCATAAAGTATGGAGACCTGGAGAAGAACAATAGACAAAAGCAGCGGCAAATGGAAACTTGCAGCACAAAGTATGGGATCCAGGCACATGATCAGGAAATCATGATTAATTTTAAGGTTGGGTGTATGATGTAGGAGCATCAAGACCATCCTCTTTTGTAAATATAGAATAAAGAAGGGGTGTGATAATTTTAGATATTTTATTGTAAATATTCTTTTATTTAGAAAAAGAAAATGAGTGAATAGTTAGAAAAAGAATGAGGATAGAATTTCTATGTTTTTTCCAGTCAAAATTAGGATAAAGATAGGGAAAACGATTCAAGCTTTATATCATTCTGTAAAAAGGGAAAAATCATACTTTTTAGGAGATAAGGCCTGATATATGTATCCATTATTATTATAAATAAAAGTGGTAGCAAGATCTCAGCTCATGAGAGGGGAGAGCGATGAGCGATGTCAGAATTCTCATAAAAAAAAACTCTCTCGGTATTTTAATGAAGGATTGGGGTTCTGTTAAAATATATCATGCATTCAATAGACTGTGTATTGAGCGTGTTAGCTCATATGTAAAAACGTTGAAACGTTAAGTATTCATTATGCTGTGCATTAAATCGTGGAATGGTGATTTTATTAATTAGTGAAGTCTCCATGCATTGCAATAAAAAGAGCAATTACCTCCATGCGTTGGTAAAAATGTTTGTAATTTAGTGGCTCGAACGAGTATACAATTGTTTATTTATGCAAACAAAATATATGATACATAAAATAGAGTATTGGCAGCGTGACAATAAATCTTGGTATTAATTAATTCTTGGTTGCGTTGACTATGTATTAAACCCGTTTTGGTTGGCTGTATTTGCGCGGGTGATAATTATATAACTGAGCGATGGTTACATGTGCTGTTGATATAAACCGGTATGCATGGAATGTTTGTTGGAGCTGAGTGCGTGGTATTTTTTTTTTTATGTATATGAATTCTGCATTCAAAACGATGGTTCAATTGTGAATGGGTAGAACGTTGGTTGTTTTACGGACAGAGTGATTAGGACTTTAAGCCACCGAGGCCAGTTATTTCATCAGCCTTGTATTGCAATAATGTGAATATTTTTCTAAAATATGATAATAGTTACTTCAGTTTTAATTTATTGGGATAATGGAGGAAATGCATTTAATATGCACAGATTTTAAGAGATCTTGGTTTGCAGGCTAGCTAGCCCTGCATCAAGTCTGATGCGGGAGCAATTAGCAACAAAGCAAGCAAATGTGGACCAGAGGATTAGAACAAAAGAAAAGCGTGATTTAAAGGAGAGAAATAGATTTAAAAAGGATAAAGCAGATTTAAAGTGTGCATGCATGAAGCTTTTGTGGAGAAAATCAGGAAAATATAGGATTGATCCTTCCTAAAATTCTTATATATATGTAATGTGATAGGATGTGAGAAATATCTTATTTGTGAGTAAAATAGTGAATGAGCAAGATGTAGTCGATTGTGAGTTGGGTTTTAAGGCTAAAATGCCTTAGCCTGGAAAGTAATTTGTTGTGTATATATATATGAAACGTGTTCTAGTATTGTGTACGCCTACGCATGTGTGTATGGTATAATTAAGTTAAATCTTGTGTTCAAGCTTGTTGATCCAAATATCATGTATGTGTTATATGTAAATGTTTGTTAAAGACAGCATGTAGCACAGAGGAAGATTCTGATGATGATGGAGAGATGAATGCTCTACCAGCAAGGAAACAGGCTCTAGGATCTTGTTTTTTTTAAGAAATTGGGATTTTGGGTAACCCCCAAATTCTCAATTTCATCAGGTGGTATCAGAGCAGTAAGATTCTGCGGAACAAGGAACAAGGTAAAATTGTGGGTACAGTTGTGTTAAATATCGAGAGTTTATGGTCTTGCTATTGTGCAGATGACGACAGCCGAAGGTGAGAAGATTTGCAGCAACCTAGAGAAGGATGCCAAAAGACCGAGTGCGGAGGGCTTGGTGAGGTATCGTGTAACAGAGGAGGCTGTTACTGCAGGGTGGTTGCAGCTCACAGAGTTCTAGTGAAGGAATGCAGTGGATAAAATTGCTAAAGACCAGGAGAAGCATATGACCAGGAGGTCATAAATTTTTGTGCCTCGGGAGTCTGATGTGGGAGCAATCAGCAACAAAGCAAGCAACCAGAGGATTAGAAAAAAAGAAAAGCGTGATTTAAAAGAGAAAAATAGATTTAAAAAGGATAAAGAAGATTTAAAGTGTGCATGCATGAAGCTTTTGTGGAGAAAATCAGGAAAAGATAGGATTGATCCTTCCTAAAATTCTTATATATATGTAATGTGATAGGATGTGAGAAATATCTTATTTGTGAGTAAAATAGTGAATGAGCAAGATGTAGTCGATTGTGAGCTGGGTTTTAAGGCTGAAATGCCTTAGCCTGGAATGTAATTTGTTGTGTATATATATATATATATATATATATCTATAATAATATCTATATATAAGTATATATATATATATATATATAAATATATATTATATAAATATATATATATATGAAACATGTTCTAGTATTGTGTATGCCTACGCCTGTGTGTATGGTATAATTAAGTTAAATCTTGTGTTCAAGCTTGTTGATCCAAATATCATGTATGTGTTATATGTAAATGTTTGTTAAAGACAACATGCAGCGCAGATGAGGAAGATTTTGATGATGATGGAGAGATGAATTCTCTATCAGCAAGGAAACAGGCTCTAGGATCTTGTTTTTTTAAAGAAATTGGGATTTTGGGTAACCCCCAAATTCTCATTTTCATCAGGTCTGATGCGGGAGCAATCAGCAACAAAGCAAGCAAATGTGGACCAGAGGATCAGAACAAAAGAAAAGCATGATTTAAAGGAGAAAAATAGATTTAAAAAGGATAAAGCAGATTTAAAGTGTGCATGCATGAAGCTTTTGTGGAGAAAATCAGGAAAAGATAGGATTGATCCTTCCTAAAGTATCTCTCACCCGATCTCTGATGCCAAAATTTCATACAACATTCTAACCATAGGTCTTCAATAAAAAGAATAAAACTAACTAAAGATCACACCAACCATATGCACACAAAATATATGAGAATAATTAATTAAGAAATAAAATATTTACAAGAGAAATAATGGCCTATTCATGGCCTCTTATTCTTCATACTCCCTCCTCTCTCACTCTCTCTGATCCTCAATGTCCTTGAGGCTACATTATTTATAAAACTTAACATGATTAAAAAATCCTAAAATCACTCAACTAAAACCTCTAAGAGTCTACATGCAATTCATACACATGGTGAAAAGCATCTTGAGGATTTTTCCCATCTTTTTCCCTGTTCTAAAATAGAAAATCTTTCCTTATCCACATCTATTGCTTTTATGCCTAAAACACTCCCTATTTTATTAAAAATAACAAAATATTTAATTATTATCACAACCCCTCTTTATTCCATATTTACAAATGAAAACAGGCTTGATGCTCCTGCATCATACACCCAACCTTAAAATTAATCATGATCTCCCGATCATGTGTTTGGATCTGTGTATGCCTAGATCCCACACTTTGTTCTGCAAGTCATCATGTACTACTGTTCGATGTCTTCCTCCAGGTTTCCACACTTTATGCTGCATTGCTCCACTTGTTGTTCTCTCACAATCTTCTGCTGTTTTTCTTTCGTTGCTTCTCTTTTGCTTCACTGCTGTTGGTCTCATCCGGGATTCTTTCACCATCACCCGCTTCATCAATTCAATTTTTCTGTCTTATAGACTTTCTCCAGCATCTTCAATAAAACCTGTATTCACAAAACAATTGTTAGAATAAAAATCATAAGGCTTCAGTGCCTCTTCTGTTGCTACCACTGTTGTCTCAGCTGTCAGTATGGATGTTGCTGCTGCTGTCACCATAGATGTTGCTACCGCTGTAACCATAGATGTTGCTACCTCCCAAACTTCCTGTCCCTCTGCAACATGCTTTGGCTCATCACCTGCAATTTCATCTGCAACTTCATCTGCAACCTTTTCTTCTGGTTCACTGCACTGGCCTCTTTCTTCTGCAATCTTCCTGTCATACTGTGGATTCTCCAACCAGTATTCTAACAATGCAATATCTCTGTAGCATCGCTAAAGCACCTCATCGTCACCTGCATTCATACATAAACTTTCAGTATCAACTGTTACTTCCTTTATTTGTGCTTCAGAATGATTCACTTCCACAAAAACTTCCTCTTGTGCTATAACAATTTCATAAGATGGCACATCATCCTCAACACCTGTAATCACATCACCTGCAAACATACACAACTCATCAGTTTTTAAACTGCAAGTCTTTTTAGTCCTCGCTGCTTCCTTCAACAATTTCCTTTGAACAAATCTGCATGTGGGATTTTCAAATTTCATCTCTGGCATAAGAATTCTAAGTCCCTTTCTCACCAAGGCAATGAGAATTTGCCTCAACCTCCTCTTCAATTGTCGCCAGATCACTCTCTCTCCCTTCAGTGGAAAGATCCATTTTCCTTTTTGCTTTTCCTGCTCCTGCAACCGTTCTTCCAGTGTCTGTAACTGTGCCTTTATTTCTGCAATCTTTCTTTCTCGAACTCCTGTAGTCATCTCATCTCTGTGGCTTCTCTCTGAACCTCTGCTTTCTCCTTTATGACTTTTAGTAGTCTTCTCCATTGCCATAAGTTGCTCCCCTATGAGTTGCATGAAGCCTCTGCCACAACAAACTCTCTTGCTGCCACTTACCTCACCAATCCTTCCCTTTGGATCTGGTCTCTTGGTAATCATTGGTTCTCTGCTCGAACCTTTTGAGTATCCTCTACTGCTCCTGTAGGCTTCTCCCATTTGCAACTTTTCCACATTCACTTCTCCTTCTTTCTGCTGAGATTTCTTCACTATTCCTGTAGATCAATACTTATGAGTCCCAAAAATAATCACATGCAATTAACAAAAAAAAAACACTTGAACCTTCAAAGGGAACTGTTCCCGCTCTGATACCACTTGATGCAAGCCTGGCCTGCAAAACCAGGATCTTTAAACTCTCTGCTCATAAACATGCATCTCATCTCTCACCCGATCTCTGATGCCAAAATTTCATACAACGTTCTAACCATAGGTCTTCAATAAAAACAATAAAACTAACTAAAGATCACACCAACCATATGCACACAAAATATATGAGAATAATTAATTAAGAAATAAAATATTTACAAGAGAAATCATGGCCTATTCATGGCCTCTTATTCTTCATACTCCCTCCTATCTCACTCTCTCTGATCCTCAATGTCCTTGAGGCTACATTATTTATAAAACTTAACATGATTAAAAAATCCTAAAATCACTCAACTAAAACCTCTAAGAGTCTACATGCAATGCATACACATGGTGAAAAGCATCTTGAGGATTTGTCCCATCTTTTTCCCTGTTCTAAAATAGAAAATATTTCCTTATCCAAATCTATTGCTTTTATGCCTGAAACACTCCCTATTTTATTAAAAATAACAAAATATTTAATTATTATCACACCCCCTCTTTATTCCATATTTAGAAATGAAAACAGGCTTGATGCTCCTGCATCATAATCCTCCTTTCACTAGCATTCTTTCACTGTTAAAGCTCTCTGCCTGAGATTTTGCATTTGCCTAAACAATGTCTACTGATAATTACTGGGCAAAAGCTTACCTTTTAACTTTGCTACCATTCTGCTCCAATTCTTGATCTCCTAAAAATTAATCATGATCTCCTGATCATGTGTTGGGATCTGTGTATGCCTGGATCCCACACCTTGTGCTACAAGTTTCCATTTGCCGTTGCTTTTGTCTGTTGTTCTTCTCCAGGTCTCCATACTTTATGCTGCATTGCTCCACTTGCTGCACTTTCACAATCTTCTGCTGTCTTTCTTTTGCTGCTGCTTCTGCTACTTCTCTTCCTTGCTGATGTCTTCATCTGAGACACTTTCAACATGATTCTTCTGATTAAATCAATTTCTTTGTCTAATAAGTCTTCAAACTACTGATTTCTTGCTTCTATGCTTGTTTCTGTTTTGAATGCCACCCAATCATCCATGCTCTCTTGTCTTCTGGAACAGAAAACCTCTTCTCCCTTCATTTGACTGATTGACTGAGTCAAATATTCACCAGTACCTGCAACAATACCTGCATTCAAAAAACACTTGTTAGAATAAAAATCATAAGGCATCAGTGCCTTACTTTCCTCTGCCAGCATTTCAGTATACTGATCCCAATCATTCTTGAGATTATCACTCAGTCTATCCTCAGCATCATCTTCTCCGAGAATGCATCTGTATTCTGGTTCATAAAAATGAACCTCTTTATTTTCATTCATCTCTGTCTTTATATTCTGAATATTTATCTTTTGTACTTCTAGTCTCTTCTGTAGAACATTTAACTCATGCCATAAATTTGTCATCTCCTTTGAGAAGATTTCTGTGCAATCTTCAACACTTTCATAAGCCCAACTTTCTGTTGTTACCATCTCATCACCTGCATATAAACTCTCAGTCTGCACAAAATGTTCAACGGTATCAATTGTTACTTCCCTTATCTGCGCTTCAGTCTAATTCACTTCTTCTACATCCATAAGAACTTCCTCTTGTGCTATAACAGTTTCACAAGATGGCACATCCTCCTCAGTAAAACTTGTCATCACATCACAATTGTCAGCTACAAAAACACACAGTTTTACATTATCCAGCTGATCTGGATTTACCCAACAACTCAAGAAATCATCAATAATCTTCTCCTCTATTTCACCAATGGAAACCTCCTCTTCCAACTCAGCTGCTCTGAGTTTTTCTTGTACATCTATCCTTTGCTCAAGCTTCCTCAGCTCCTCTGTTAACTGCATGCTTATCTGTAAATCTCTTTTCTGTTGTAGCCTCTGCCACTTCACTCTCTTCCTCAGCAGTAAACCATGTCTCTGGTCTTTCACATTTTCCTGCAACAACTCCATCAATAGCTCAAGGTGAACTCCTATCTCAAATTTCTCTTTCTCATACTCTTCCTGAGTCAACTGCTGTCTTATGCCATTTTCCTTGGCATATTCCTCCTTCTTTCTTCTGTGGCCTCTTTCTGAACCTCTGCTCTCTCCTTTATGACTTTTAGTAGTCATCTCCTTCGCCATGAGTTGCTCCCCTATGAGTTGCATGAAGCCTCTGCCACAACAAACTCTTTTGCTACCACTTACCTCACCAATCCTTCCCTCCGGATATGGTCTTTGGGTAATCATAGTTCCTATGCTGGAACCTTTTGAGAATCCTCCACTGCTCCTGTAGGCTTCCCTCATCTGCAACTTTATTCAACCCTTGTTGAATCTTTAGGTTCTCCCACATTCACTTCTCCTTCTTCCCGCTGAGATTTCTTCACTATTCCTGTAAATCAATATTCATGAGTCCCAAAATCATCACATGTAATTAACTTAACAAAAAACACTTGAACCTACAAAAAGAGCTATTCCTGCTCTGATACCACCTGATGAAAATGAGAATTTGGGGTTACCCAAAATCCCAATTTCTTTAAAAAAACAAGATCCTGGAGCCTGTTTCCTTGCTGGTAGAGCATTCATCTCTCCATCATCTTCAGAATCTTCCTCTACGCTACATGTTGTCTTTAACAAACATTTACATATAACACATACATGATATTTGGATCAACAAACTTGAACACAAGATTTAACTTAATTATACCATACACACAGGCGTAGGCGTACACAATACTAGAACACGTTTCATATATATATACACAACAAATTACATTCCAGGCTAAGGCATTTCAGCCTTAAAACCCAGCTCACAATCAAATACATCTTGCTCATTCACTATTTTACTCACAAATAAGATATTTCTCACATCCTATCACATTACATATATATAAGAATTTTAGGAAGGATCAATCCTATCTTTTCCTAATTTTCTCCACAAAAGCTTCATGCATGCACACTTTAAATCTGCTTTATCCTTTTTAAATCTATTTTTCTCCTTTAAATCACGCTTTTCTTTTGTTCTGATCCTCTGGTCCACATTTGCTTGCTTTGTTGCTGATTGCTCCCGCATCAGACTCCCGAGGCACAAAAATTTATGACCTCTTGGTCATATGCTTCTCCTGGTCTTTAGCAATTTTATCCACTGCATTCCTTCACTAGAACTCTGTGAGCTGCAACCAACATCTGCAGTAACAGCCTCCTCTGTTACACGATACCTCAGCAAGCCCTCTGCACTCGGTCTTTTGGCATCCTTCTCTAGGTTGTTGCAAATCTTCTCACCTTCGGCTGCCGTCATCTGCACAATAGCAAGACCATAAACTCTCGATCTTTAACACAACTGTACCCACAATTGTACCTCGTTCCTTGTTCCGCAGAATCTTACTGCTCTGATACCACTTGATGCAGGGTAAACCCGCATAAACCAGGATCTTCAAACGATGTGCATATGAGAATGCAATTCAACTATTAACCAAATCAAAACCTCAATGTCCGGCGAATTTCACACATCTGCATGTTCTACGAACTCCATTCATACATAAATTTTCACTCAATAATTACTATTCCTTACCTCCATTTAATAGGCTTTAAAAAATTATAAAACTAACTGAAGATCACACCAACCATATGCACACAAAAATATGAGAATAATTAATTAAGACATAAAATATTTACAAGAGAAATCATGGCCTATTCATGGCCTTTTATTCTTCATACTTACTCCTTCTTCCCGCTGAGATTTCTTCACTATTCCTGTAGATCAATACTTATCAGTCCCAAAAATCATCACATGCAATTAACAAAACAAAAAACACTTGAACCTTCAAAGGAAACTGTTCCCGCTCTGATACCACTTGATGCAAGGCTGGCCTGCAATACCTATCACCTGATGCAAGCCAAGCCTGCAATACCCAGGATCTCTTCACTTGCAAAATACATCTCAGTTAAATAACCCCAATGGCCAATTCAATTCAAATAATTCACATGCATTCATCCTTCCACTTTACAACTTTCACAATCATCCAATCTATATATATATATGATTTAAAACAAAACAAATTACTTACAAACTTGTGTTGGCCAGATAATTAGACTTGATGGCCCTTTACAAACTGCCCGAAGGCTCCCAACCATAAAACTTCTCACACTCGCTCTCTCTCTGCCTCTCTCTGCTGAGAGCTCAGCTGCTACCTTTTCTTATAATGATAATGGATATGTACATAAAGGATAGATAAGACTTATCTCCTAGGAAAAGAAAGATTTTTCCTTTTTTACACAATGACTTAAAGCTGGAAGCTTTATTCCCTACTTTTTTATCCTAATTTTAACTAAAAAAACATAGAAATTTTATCCTCATTTTATTCCATATTTACAAATGGAAATGTTCTAGATGCTCCTGCATCATACACCCAACCTTAAAATTAATCATGATCTCCTGATCATGTGCCTGGATCCCATACTTTGTGCTTCACGTTTCCATTTGCCGCTGCTTTTGTCTGTTGTTCTTCTCCAGGTCTCCACACCTTATGCTGCATCGCTCCACTAGCTGCACTCTTGCAGTCTTCCGCTGTCTTCCTTTTGTTGCTTCTCCTTTTCTTTACTGCTGCTGGTCTTTCCCGGGATTCCTTCATCATCATCTGCCTCATCATTTAATTTTCTTTGTCTAGCAGACTTTCTCCAGCTTCTTCAGTAAGCCCTGTACTCACAAAACAATTGTTAGAATAAAAAACATAAGGCATCAGTGCCTCTTCTTCTGCTACCATTGTTGTCTCAGCTGTTGATGCCGCTGTCGCCATAGATGTTGCTACAGCTGCCGCCATAGATGTTGCTGCCTCCCAAACTTCCTGTCCCTCTGCAACATGCTTTGGCTCATCACCTGCAATTTCATCTGCAACTTCATCTGCAACTTTTTCTTCTGGTTCACTGCATTGGCTTCTTTCTTCTGCAATCTCCCTGTCATACTGTGGATTCTCCAACCAATATTCTAACAATGCAATCTCTCTGTAGCATCACTGAAGCACCTCATCATAACCTGCATTCATACATAAGCTTTCAGTATCAACTGTTACTTCCTTTATCTGTGCTTCAGACTGATTCACTTCTTCTGCATCTACAAAAACTTCATCTTGTGTTGTAACAATTCCATAAGATGGCACATCCTCCTCAACACCTGTAATCACATCACCTGCAAACATACACAACTCATCAGTTTTTAAACTGCAAGTCTTTTTAGTCCTCACTGCTTCCTTCAACAGTTTCCTTTGAACCAATTTGCTTGTGGGATTTTCAAATTTCATCTCTGGCACAAGAATCCTAAGTCCCTTTCTTACCAAGGCAATCAGAATTTGCCTCAACCTCCTCTGCAATTGTCGCCAAATCACTCTCTTTCCCTTCAGTGGAAAGATCCATTTTCCTCTCTGCCTTTCCTGCTCCTGCAGCCGTTCTTCCAGTACCTGTAACTGTGCCTTTATTTCTGCAATCTTTCTTTCTCGAACTCCTGCAATCATCTCATCTCTGTGGCATTTCTCTGAACCTCTTCCTCTGTCTCCTTTATGACTTTTAGTAGCCTTCTCCATCGCCATAAGTTCTTCAGCTATGCGTTGCATGAAGCCTCTACCACAACAAGCTCTCTTGCTGCCACTTACCTCACCAATCCTTCCCTCCGGATCTGGTCTCTTGGTAATCATTGGTTCTCTACTCGAACCTTTTGAGCATCCTCTACTGCTCCTGTAGGCTTCTCCCATCTGCAACTTTGCCACATTCACTTCTCCTTATTTCCGCTGAGATTTCTTCAATATTCCTATAAATCAATATTCATCAGTCCCAAAAATCATCACATGCAATTAGCAAAAAAAATACTTGAACCTTCAAAGGAAACTGTTCCCGCTCTGATACTACTAATGATGGACCGTTCTCTGGCTCTAATGACAACCTCTCCAATTAAATTACAATATCTTCAATACCTGGCTCTCTCTCCCTTGGATCTGTCCTCAGATCATCAGTCATTAAACTAATAGTTCATTAGGCAAATGCACGCACAATTATGAGAAGCATCTGAAACTACCCTCTCTGTTGTAATCGCTTGGATTAAGCCTTGAAAATTGACCTCACCAGATCATTTACTTTAATCACGCGCTCCTCTGCTCCATGCGCACAAGCAGCATCCTATAATCTACGCCCACAGTCATGCGATAATGGAGACAAGGCATATTGAATTGTGCACACAACAATTCTTGAACGCACACCCATTATAATATTACAATAGCACACCACATAAGCATTGAACGCACTGCATTATCAGAGTTTTTGTAACATTACACTATACACCATATATGAGTTATGCGTACAACGCACAACGTTTAAATAAACACCACAGTTCACCTATGTAACATTAACAAATCAACATTGTAGTGAAAATTATAATGGACAGCGTATTGAAATTATAGCGGACAACGCATTGTATATTGGTTGCTTTAGTTTCCACGGTGCAGGTTAATACCACAGCGTCCTGATGTGAATGCCACAACCTTCCAATCTTAATCTACAACATACATACAATAAAAAACATATGATAGCACTCGCACAGCTGCTATATAACGTGCATCCAAATTTTTGTATTCATCAATACCAATGTGACTGCGCAGAAGACATCTATATCTTCCTTATTACATAATCAAAATACACACATATCCACCACAGATCCGCGCTCTCATTTCAATCTAAGACACTGGTTCCATTGAAGAGCCGCGAAAATACATTCATTCTTCATATTGTTCATGCATAAAAAATTTCCTAATTCTGGACTTTTACATGAGAGGAAATTTTTCCTACTTGGCGACTAAGTTTTTACATCTTTTTTCTTTTTTACTCATAATGTAAATCTTTATTTAGTACAAAAGCGGATTTTACCCGGTAACTTAGGCTTTTTACTATTTAGTAAGTTTTATTCTCCATGCTAATCCTACTTTTAGAGAAAAGATAGCATGTATTATTTTTTTTTTCCTATTTTTAACTAAGGAAAAAACATATTTTTAAACATAGAAAGTGCAAGCTTCTCTCTGAGTCCCCTGCTCCTGCATCAGACTCCCAAGGTTGAAAATGATCATGATCTCTTGATCATGCTTTTTTTATCTTGTCCGCCTGGATCCCATACTTTGTTCTGCAAGTCCCTATCTGCTGTTACTTGCTGCCCTTCTCTAGGTCTCCATATGTTATGCTGTCTTGCTCCATTAGCTGCACTTTCATAATCTGTCCATGTTTTCATCTTGCTGTTGCTTCCGCTACTCCTCTTCCTTGCTGATGTTTTCCGCTGAGATGCTTTCAACATGATTCTTCTAATAAGCTCAATTTCTTTGTCCAATAATTCTTCCAGCTGTTGATTTCTTGCTACCTGCTGAGCTAAGACGGCTTGCTTAGTTTGTACTGTCACCCGCTGACTTCTTGCTTCTATGCTTGTTTCTGTTCTGACTGCCACCTGATCATCCACACCCTCTTGTCCTCTGGAACAGAAAACTTCTTCTCTCTTCAATTGAGTCAACTGTTCTGTACCAATACCTGCATTCATGAAACACTTTTTAAAATAAAATTCATAAGGCCTCAGTGCCTTACTTCCCATTGCCAGTTGTCCAATATACTGATCCCAATCATTCTTGAGATTATCACACATATTATCCTCTGCATCACCTTCTTCGAGAATGCCTCTGTATTCTAGTTCATAAAAATGAACCTCTTTATTTTCATTCATCTCTGTCTTTATATTCTGAATATTTATCCCCTGTACTTCTAGCCTCTTCTCTAGAACATCTAACTCATGCCATAAACTTATCATCTCTTTTGAGAAACTTCCTGTGCAATCCTCAATACTTTCACAAGCCAAGCTTTCTGTTGTTACTATCTCCTCACCTGCATTAATGCACAACTTGTCAGTTTGAAAACTACAAGTTTTAATAGTCTCCCTTGTCAGTTCAGATACCGGTTCTTCCAGCTGATCCTTTTCTTCATTCGCACGAACTTCCTCTTCCAACTCAGCTGCTGTGAGTTCTTCTTGTTTCAGCTGTACATCCACTGTTTGCTCTAAGTATTCTTTTCCTCCAAATAACAGAGTTTTTGAATCAGTCTTCTGTCCTGGTACATCTTCCTGCAAAGGCAACAATGTATGATTGACACCATCCTTTCCAACTTTGTAGGTGTTCCTCTTCCCATCATGCATGGCTGCCCTGTCATATTTCCAAGGTCTTCCAAGCAATATGTGACACACATCCATAGGCATCACATCACAAACAATTTTATCTTTGTACTTGCCCACTTGGAATTCTACTTCACACTGTTCACTTACCAGCAGCTGATGTCCCTTTTGCAACCATGACACTTTATACGGTGTTGGATGCTTCATTGTCCTCAGCTTCAATTTCTCCACTACTTCTGTAGAAACCAAATTATCAGTGCTGCCACTATCAATGATCATCTGGCAACATTTCCTTTGGACTTTACACACTGTCCTGAATAAAGTTTTCCTTTGTGGCGGTTCATTCAGCTCCTTTGCTGGCTTGATCAAAACTTTGTTAAGTACTAAAGACTCTCCTCTTTCTGGTGTATCCACTTCTTCTGTTATCAGAGCGGGAACAGTTTCCTTTGAAGGTTCAAGTATTTTTTTTGCTAATTGCATGTGATGATTTTTGGGACTGATGAATATTGATTTACAAGAATATTAAAGAAATCTCAGCGGAAAGAAGCAGGAGCATCAAGACCCTCTTCATCTGTAAATATGGAATAAAAAGGGGGGTGTGATTATTTTAAATATTTTGTTATTTTTAATAAAATAGGTAGTGTTTTTAGGCATAAAAGCAATAGATGTGGATAAGGAAGACTTTTCTATTTTCGAACAGGGAAAAAGATGGGAAAAAACCTCAAGATGCTTTTTTACCATGTGTATGCATTGCATGTAGACACTTAGAGCTTTTAGTTGAGTGATTCTAGATCATACTTAGTTTTTATAAATTAGGAAGCCTTAAGGACATTGAAGATCAGAGATAGAGTGAGAGAGAATGAGTGAGAATGAAGAATGAGAGGCCATGAATAGGCCATGAATTCTCTTGTAAATATTTTATTTCTTAATTAATTATTCTCATATTTTTGTGTGCATATCCATATGATATTGGGCAATTATTTGAGGTGCACGCTTTTATATGCATGAGTGAAGAAATATCCTGGTTATGCAGGTTACCCCTGCATCAAGTGGTATCAGAGCGGGAGCAGCGTTTTTTTAAGGTTCAAGTGTTTTTGTTAATTGCATGTGATGATTTTTGCACTGATGAATATTGATTTAAAGGAAGAGTGAAGAAATCTCAGCGGGAAGAAGGAGAAGTGAATGTGGTAGAACCTAAAGATTCAACAGAGGTTGAATAAAGTTGTAGATGAGGGAAGCCTATATGAGCAGTGGAGGATGCTCAAAAGGTTCCAGCAAAGGACCAATGGTTACCAAAAGACCAGATCCGGAGGAAAGGATTGGTGAGGTAAGTGGCAGCAAGAGAGCTTGCTGTGGCAGAGGCTTCATGCAACGCATAGCTGAAGAACTTATGGCGATGGAGAAGGCTAATAAAAGTCATAAAGGAGACAGAGGAAGAGGTTCAGAGAAATGCCACAGAGATGAGGTGACTGGTGGAGTTCGAGAAAGAGAGATTGCAGAAATAAACGCATAGTTACAGGTACTGGAAGAATGGCTATAGGAGCAGGAAAAGCAGAAAGGAAAATGGCTCTTTTCGCTGAAGGGAAAGAGAGTGATCTGACGACAATTGCAGAAGAGGTTGAGGCAAATTCTCATTGCCTTGTTGAGAAAGGGGCTTATAGTTCTTGTGCCAGAGATTAAATTTGAAGATTCCACATGTAGATATGTTAAAAGGAAAGTGCTCAAGAAAGCAGTCAAGACTAAAAAGTCTTGTGGTTTTAAAGATGATGAATTGTGTATGTTTGCAGGTGTTGAGGAGGATGTGCCATCTTATGAAATTGCTATAGCACAAGAGGAAGTTCTTGTGGACGCGGAAGAAGTGAATGAGTCTGAAGCGTGGATAAGGGAAGTAACAGTTGATAATGTTGAACATTTTGTGCAAACTGAGAGTTTATATGCAGGTGATGAGATGGTAACAACGGAAAGCTGGGATTGTGAAAGTATTCAAGATTGTACAAAAATCTTTTCAATGGAGATGACAGATTTATGGCAGGAGTTAAATGTTTTAGAGAAGAGACTAGAAGTACAGATGATAAGAATTCAGAATATAAAGGCAGAGATGAATGAAGATGAAGAGGTTTATTTTTATGAACCAAAATACACATGCATTCTCGGAGAAGATGATGCTGAGGACAGATTGAGTGATAATCTCAAGAATGATTGGGATCATTATACTGAAATGCTAGCAGAGGAAAGTAAGGCACTGATGCCTTATGACTTTTATTTTAACAAGTGTTTTATGAATGCAGGTATTGTTGCAGGTACTTGTGAATATTTGACTCAGTCAATCAATCAAATGAAGGAAGAAGAGGTTTTCTGTTCCAAAGGACATGAGGGCATGGATGATTGGGTGGCAGTCAGAACAGAAACAAGCATAGAAGCAAGAAATCAGCAGTCTGAAGAGTTATTGAACAAAGAAATTGAGCTCATTAGAAGAATCATGTTAAAAGCATCTCAGCAGGAAACATCAGCAAGGAAGAGAAGCAGCGGAAGCAGCAACAAGATGAAAACAGAGACAGATTATGAAAGTGAAGCTAGTGGAGCAAGACAACATAAAATATGGAGACCTGGAGAAGAACAACAGACAAAAGCAACGGCAAATGATGACTTGCAGCATAAAGTATGGGATCGAGGCACATGATCAGGAGATCATGATTAATTTTAAGGTTGGGTGTATGATGCAGGAGCATCAAGACCCTCTTCATCTATAAATATGGAATAAAAAGGGGGGTGTGATTATTTTAAATATTTTGTTATTTTTAATAAAATAGGGAGTGTTTTTAGGCATAAAAGAAATAGATGTGGATAAGGAAGACTTTTCTATTTTCGAACAGGGAAAAAGATGGGAAAAAGCCTCAAGATGCTTTTTTACCATGTGTATGCATTGCATGTAGACACTTAGAGCTTTTAGTTGAGTGATTATAGATCATGCTTAGTTTTTATAAATTAGGAAGCCTCAAGGACATTGAAGATCAGAGATAGAGTGAGAGAGAATGAGTGAGAATGAAGAATGAGAGGCCATGAATAGGCCATGAATTCTCTTGTAAATATTTTATTTCTTAATTAATTATTCTCATATTTTTGTGTGCATATCCATATGATATTGGGCAATTATTTGAGGTGCATGCTTTTATATGCATGAGTGAAGAAAGATCCTGGTTATGCAGGTTACCCCTGCATCAAGTGGTATCAGATTGGGAGCAGCTTTTTTTGAAGGTTCAAGTGTTTTTGTTAATTGCATGTGATGATTTTTGCACTGATGAATATTGATTTACAGGAAGAGTGAAGAAATCTCAGCGAGAAGAAGGAGAAGTGAATGTGGCAGAACCTAAAGATTCAACAGAGGTTGAATAAAGTTGCAGATGAGGGAAGCCTATATGAGCAGTGGAGGATGCTCAAAAGGTTGCAGTAGAGGACCAATGGTTACCAAAAGACCAGATCCGGAGGAAAGGATTGGTGAGGTAAGTGGCAGCAAGAGAGCTTGCTGTGGCAGAGGCTTCATGCAACGCATAGCTGAAGAACTTATGGCGATGGAGAAGGCTACTAAAAGTCATAAAGGAGACAGAGGAAGAGTTTCAGAGAAATGCCACAGAGATGAGGTGACTGGTGGAGTTCGAGAAAGAAAGATTGCAGAAATAAAGGCACAGTTACAGGTACTGGAAGAACGGCTGTAGGAGCAGGAAAAGTGGAAAGGAAAATGGCTCTTTCCGTTGAAGGGAAAGAGAGTGATCTGATGACAATTGCAGAAGAGGTTGAGGCAAATTCACATTGCCTTGTTGAGAAAGGGGCTTAGAGTTCTTGTGCTTGAGATTAAATTTGAAGATTCCACATGCAGATATGTTAAAAGGAAAGTGCTTAAGAAAGCAGTCAAGACTAAAAAGTCTTATGGTTTTAAAGCTGATGAATTGTGTATGTTTGCAGGTGTTGAGGAGGATGTGCCATCTTATGAAATTGCTACAGCACAAAAGGAAGTTATTGTGGATGCGGAAGAAGTGAATGAGTCTGAAGCGTGGATAAGGGAAGTAACAGTTGATACTGTTGAACATTTTGTGCAAACTGAGAGTTTATATGCAGGTGATGAGATGGTAACAACAGAAAGCTGGGATTGTGAAAGTATTCAAGATTGTACATAAATCTTTTCAAAGGAGATGACAGATTTATGGCAGGAGTTAAATGTTCTAGAGAAGAGACTAGAAGTACAGATGATAAGAATTCAGAATATAAAGGCAGAGATGAATGAAGATGAAGAGGTTTATTTTTATGAACCAAAATACACATGCATTCTCGGAGAAGATGATGCTGAGGACAGATTGAGTGATAATCTCAAGAATGATTGGGATCAGTATACTGAAATGTTGGCAGAGGAAAGTAAGGCACTGATGCCTTATGACTTTTATTTAGCAAGTGTTTTATGATGCAGGTATTGTTGCAGGTACTTGTGAATATTTGACTCAGTCAATCAGTCAAATGAAGGGAGAAGAGGTTTTCTGTTCCATAGGACAAGAGAGCATGGATGATTGGGTGGCAGTCAGAACAGAAACAAGCATAGAAGCAAGAAATCAGCAGTATGAAGAGTTATTGAACAAAGAAATTGAGCTCATTAGAAGAATCATGTTAAAAGCATCTCAGCAGGAAACATCAGCAAGGAAGAGAAGCAACGGAAGCAGCAGCAAGATGAAAACAGAGACAGATTATGAAAGTGCAGCTAGTGGAGTAAGACAGCATAAAATATGGAGACCTGGAGAAGAACAATAGACAAAAGCAGCGGCAAATGATGACTTGCAGCATAAAGTATGGGATCCAGGCACATGATCAGGAGATCATGATTAATTTTAAGGTTGGGTGTATGATGCAGGAGCATCAAGACCCTCTTCATCTGTAAATATGGAATAAAAAGGGGGGTGTGATTATTTTAAATATTTTGTTATTTTTAATAAAATAGGGAGTGTTTTTAGGCATAAAAGAAATAGATGTGGATAAGGAAGACTTTTCTATTTTCGAACAGGGAAAAAGATGGGAAAAAGCCTCAAGATGCTTTTTTACCATGTGTATGCCTTGCATGTAGACACTTAGAGCTTTTAGTTGAGTGATTCTAGATCATGCTTAGTTTTTATAAATTAGGAAGCCTCAAGGACATTGAAGATCAGAGATAGAGTGAGAGAGAATGAGTGAGAATGAAGAATGAGAGGCCATGAATAGGCCATGAATTCTCTTGTAAATATTTTATTTCTTAATTAATTATTCTCATATTTTTGTGTGCATATCCATATGTTATTGGGCAATTATTTGAGGTGCATGCTTTTATATGCATGAGTGAAGAAAGATCCTGGTTATTGCAGGTCTAGCCTGCATCAAGAATATTTACAAGAGAATTCCAAGTGGGCAAGTACAAAGATAAAATTGTTTGTGATGTGATGCCTATGGATGTGTGTCACATATTGCTTGGAAGACCTTGGTAATATGACAGGGCAGCCATGCATGATGGGAAGAGGAACACCTACAAATTTGGAAAGGATGGTGTCAATCATACATTGTTGCCTTTGCAGGAAGATGTACCAGGACAGAAGACTGATTCAAAAACTCTGTTATTTGGAGGAAAAGAATACTTGGAGCAAACAATGGATGTATAGTTGAAACAAGAAGAACTCACAGCAGCTGAGTTGGAAGAGGAAGTTCATGCGAATGAAGAAAAGGATCAGCTGGAAGAACCGGTATCTGAACCGACAAGGGAGACTGTTAAAACTTGTAGTTTTCAAACTAACAAGTTGTACATGAATGCAGGTAAGGAGATAGTAACAACAGAGAGGGATGCTAGTGTTCTGGAAAAATGTTTTTTTTCCTCATGTAAAAACTGGAATGTTATCTTGTTAATGAAATAGAATCGCCAGCGCTTCAAATTAAACAACTAATGCCTTGAATGAATGGTATGCGTTCCTGTGTATGGGCTAACCTTGGATTATGAAATTGTTATGTGATAAGGCTGTGTTTAATCGTAGTTCAAAACTGTGAACTGGTAGAATCGTTGTGCTCTTTGATTGTATGGCCAGCGAAACCGTAATTAGTTGATTTGAATTGTTTACATGCATGGATATGTCAAACCCTGTGGGTGCCATCGTGCACAGGAGTTATGTTTTTGTTTTGATTTGCTCATGTACATATATACATAAAACTGTGTATTCATACCTTGGCGATGGTGGTGTGAGACAGATGTCTTCGGTTTGAATTTAAAACACAATCCTTGAATTATTATTATGATGCGCTCTGTGCAGCAACAAATGTGTGATCATGTTACAAAGAATTGTGAATTAGGATTACGCAGTGTTCCCTAGGTACTGTTGCACGGAGGTTGACGTTTAAAGTCACAAATCAGGGATACCCTGCTAAAGGCCGAGCATTCCTAGGCTTCCCTTAAACAGAGCTGTGGTATTTATAAACCTATGGTATGTATGTGCCTATAGGCGCACCCGAATGAAGACAATAAAGCTTGGGCGCAATTGAGAAATCTCCGTGTATGTATGACCATATTTACGCTCGTATGCCTCATGTGTGTGGCTGTGAACAGGTTGAATTGGTGTCTCGTATGCCCCGTATGTGTTTCCTCATTGAATTGCTTGATTGATGAACATGTTTTTATAGTGTAGGTTGGTCTTGGAATAGACCACACCATTGTTGGACCAAAAGAGAGCGTATTCCTGAGGGATGTTGCTTGGATGGCCTTGTTGGTGAAATAGGGGTACACATTGAGATGTAGATTGATATTATATGAGATGGTGTTGTCAGACTTTCTTAGAAGTTATCTGCATCTGGTTAATTTTTTTAATTCTGAGAGCAGGAATGTGGGTTTATTAGCAGAGTGTTGAAGATCTTGGTGGTTGCAGGGTAGAGTAGGTCATTCAGCGCTCTGGTGGGATGGTGGGCAGGCGGAAAGGAGGAGACTGGGTAAGCATCCAATCAAGAATTGGAGCAGAATGGTAGCGAAGTTAAAAGGTAAGTTTTTGCCCAGTAATTATCAGTAGACATTGTTTAGGCAAATGCAAAATCTCAGGCAGAGAGCTTTAACAGTGAAAGAATATACAGAAGAATTTTATAAGGTGAGCATAAGAGCTGGAGAAGCCCAGAATATAGATGAGAGAGTGGCTAGATATATGAATGGCCTCAGGATGGACATTCAGGATGAGATAAGTCTGCTATCTCCTAAAACAGTAGAGGAAGCTTATCAGATAGCACTAAAAGTGGAGGAAAAATTCATGAGGAAGCAGTCTGCCAGAGGGAGAGGGACTTTCAGAGGAAAAGAAAGTCAAGGTGGTACTGGAAGATCTACAACACCTGCAGAAGGAGCTAGCAGTAGCTCAACCCAGCATGCATCGATAGGAGGTGATGCAAGAGGCAGAGGGAGTTTTTCCAGAGGAAGAGTCCGAGGAGGAGGCAGAGAAATAAGATGTTACAAGTGTAACAAGCTGGGACACCGAGCTTTTGAGTGCCCAGAGAGTGCAGAAATAAAACAGAGGAATGCAATTGTGGCTCCAGTTGAAGAAGAGGCACCAGTGGCAACAATAACAAAAGAAGTGGATACACCAGAAAGCGGAGAGTCTTTGGTACTTAACAAAGTCTTGATCAAGCCAGCAAAGGAGGTGACTGAACCGCCACAAAGGAAAACGTTATTCAGGACAGTGTGTAAAGTCCAAGGGAAATGTTGCCAGATGATCATTGATAGTGGCAGCACTGATAATTTGGTTTCTACAGAAGTAGTGGAGAAATTGAAGCAGAGGACAATGAAGCATCCAACACCGTATAAAGTGTCATGGTTGCAAAAGGGACATCAGCTGCTGGTAAGTGAACAGTGTGAAGTAGAATTCCAAGTGGGCAAGTACAAAGATAAAATTGTTTGTGATGTGATGCCTATGGATGTGTGTCACATATTGCTTGGAAGACCTTGGAAATATGACAGGGCAGCCATGCATGATGGGAAGAGGAACACCTACAAATTTGGAAAGGATGGTGTCAATCATACATTGTTGCCTTTGCAGGAAGATGTACCAGGACAGAAGACTGATTCAAAAACTCTGTTATTTGGAGGAAAAGAATACTTGGAGAAAACAGTGGATGTATAGTTGAAACAAGAAGAACTCACATCAGCTGAGTTGGAAGAGGAAGTTCGTGTGAATGAAGAAAAGGATCAGCTGGAAGAACCGGTATCTGAACCAACAAGGGAGATTGTTAAAACTTGTAGTTTTCAAACTGACAAGTTGTGCATGAATGCAGGTGAGGAGATAATAACAACATAAATCTTGGCATGTGAAAGTATTGAAGATTGCACAGGAAGTTTCTCAAAAGAGATGATAAGTTTATGGCATGAGTTAGATGTTCTATAGAAGAGGCTAGAAGTACAGGGGATAAATATTCAGAATATAAAGACAGAGATGATTGAAAATAAAGAGGTTCATTTTTATGAACTAGAATACAGAGGCATTCTCGGAGAAGGTGATGCGGAGGATAGGATGTGTGATAATCTCAAGAATGATTGGGATCAGTATACTGGACAACTGGCAATGGGAAGTAAGGCACTAAGGCCTTATGAATTTTATTTTAACAAGTGTTTCATGAATGCAGGTATTGGTACAGAACAGTTGACTCAATTGAAGAGAGAAGAAGTTTTCTGTTCCAGAGGACAAGAGGGTGTGGATGATCGGGTGGCAGTCAGAACAGAAACAAGCATAAAAGCAAGAAGTCAGCGGGTGACAGTACAAACTGAGCAAGCTGTCTTAGCTCAGCAGGTAGCAAGAAATCAGCTGCTGGAAGAATTATTGGACAAAGAAATTGAGCTTATTAGAAGAATCATGTTGAAAGCATCTCAGCGGAAAACATCAGCAAGGAAGAGGAGCAGCGGAAGCAGCAGCAAGATGAAAACATGGACAAATTATGAAAGTGCAGCTAATGGAGCAAGACAACATAACATATGGAGACCTAGAGAAGGGCAGCGAGTAATAGCAGATAGGGACTTGCAGAACATGGGATCCAGGCAGACAAGATAAAAAAAGAATGATCAGGAGATCATGATCATTTTCAACCTTGGGAGTCTGATGCAGGACCGAGGGACTTAGAGAAAATCCTACACTTTCTATGTTTAAAAATATGTTTTTTTCCTCAGTTAAAAATAGGGAAAAAAATAAGACATGCTATGTTTTCTCTAAAAGTAGGATTAGCATGGAGAATAAAACTTACTAAATAGTAAAAAGCCTAAGTTACTAGGTAAAATCCTGGCCGCTAGCCTGCAAACCAGGATCTTTTCTCCTCGCTCATGCATGTAATGCATGCGCCTCAGATCAACAACCTCAGTCAAATTCCCCCATCCTATCAGAATATAATTTAAACATTCCATTCAGGATTCGGTCCATGGCATTACTGCACCCTTCAATCTTTAACAATCTGAACTCATTCAAAAACAGTTCAATTCTTATTCTTCGGTTCACCAAAATCCTCCTTATTTGTCCGCCCATGGTCGCCTCAACTTCTAACTCGCGGTGTCTTTAAGGGCATTTCCAAATGTGCGTTTCAATGAAAGGTAACTGTGGCCAGTACTTATGGTTCGAATCCGGCCATCAACCATACATTACCAACCACGCAGCACTCAATAACATGTAGGCATAAGGGATAAAGATTGTGCACCCGTCTCTGCTTTCAACCTCGCGCTCTGGTTTTTCCATGCGCACAGGCAGCTTATAATCGGTCCAAATCATGACATGCGCTGTCCATATAAAGTAATACACAACTCTATATGGTATTATCTGCACTCACTACTGAGATTAATACTCTGTTATGGATATATAATGTGTCAATTGCGCCACTGCAGGTTTAATACTTCAAACCCATCAATTGGTAAACAATGTTGACGCGTGGAACTTCCCGGTGAATCAACCCATAGATACGGCTTTGTGTCTAGGCTTCACACTAAGAATTGTTAATCTTTTAAATCAGAATTGTTAATCTTCTAACGCAAACCTCACACTCAAGCTTGCTCGAAGATATAGGAAATTCTTACTTAGATGCACACGTGAATACTAGAGTGCCACAACTAACACTAGACACAGCCCACGCATATATTGAAAAAAAAATACCATTCAACGCATTGATAAACAATTGAAATAAACTGTTGGATGCACATATCTGATTTAAGAGGGAATCGATAATCCATGAGGGCGTGGGAAGAAAAATATAACCATAATACTTTTGGCATGCTTCCTCCCTCTCTCCGATGAGATGAGAGCTCAGCTGCAGCTTTATTTATAATAATAATGGATACGTACAATAGATGTTCTCAGACCTTATCTTCTAGAAAAAAAACAGGCTTTTTCCTCTTTTACATAATGATATAAAGCTGGAAGCTTTTCCCCATCCTTATCCTAATTTTAACTAGAAACATAGAAATTCTTATCCCGATTCTATCCTTTTATTTAGGGAAAAGAATATTTACATAATTTTTTTACTTTCCTATTTTTAACTGAGAAAAAACATAGTTTTAACTAGAAAAAAAACATAGAAAGTGCAGGCTTTTCTCTGAGTGGCCTGCTCCTGCATCAGACTCCCAAGGTTGAAAATGATCATGATCTCCTGATCATGTGGTTTGTGGTTGTGATCTTCCTGGATCCCATACTTTGTTTTGCAACTGTCCAAATGCCTTATTCCTTTGCTGCCGCTGCATTTCTATTGTCCTTTCCTCCATCTTCTTCTTTATGTCAATCAGGTTCAAGTTCTGATTGATCTTGCTTGCTGCTATTTCTATTTTCCTCCAATTTGATTGCTGCATCATCAGCTACCATATTTCTTCAATTTCTATGTCCAGCTTGCTGTTGCTGTTCCCAATTTTTGTTAATTCAGCTGCCGCCATAGATGTTGCTACCTCCCAAACTTCCTGTCCCTCTGCAACATACTTTGGCTCATCACTTGTAAACACAATCAAATTGTTATCATTAAAATCACAAGACCCACTGGTCTCATTTGTCGCTTCAGTCACTAATTTCTTTTCCTTCAGCTCCAAGTCTTTTTCAGGATCCAAAAAACTTTCACTCACTTTCTCGTCAGCTTTCTCTAGCAATATTTCAGCATGTTGATTTGTATTTACCATGAGACTGTCAGCTAGTCTCACCTTCTTACTGTCCTCTGCTTCCAAGGCAATTTTCTATACTTGTTCACTGTATTGAACTCTCCCATCTGCTGCATTTTCCCTGTCATATCCTAGATTCTCCAACCAGTATTCCAGCAGTGCAATTTCTTTGTAGCATTGTTGAAGCATCACATCATCATTTACAGTCCCATTTATCTTGGCATCCTCTTTCTTATGTCCTCTACTCTGGCTTTTTGCTGAACCTCTGCTATGACTATTTGTAGTCATCTTCTTCTCGTTCTTTCTTCACGAGCTATTTTGCAACAAGCCTCTGCAACAACTAGTCCTCCTAGCTGCAATCTTACCTCACTAAGCCCTCCTCACTTAGTCTTTTGGTAAGCACAGGTTCTCTCTCTGGAACCTCTTCCTGAGCAACACCTTTGCTCCTTCTAGGCTTCTGCACTGAGAACACTTCAATTGTCCTCTCTATCCAGCCTTCAGCTGAATGCCAGGTTCACTGCCACCTTCTCTGCAACCATAAACTTCGTTTACAAATTCCAAATCAGAAAAACAATCTCACTTTTAAGATCTTTCCTGATCTTGTCTTCTCTGCAATCCTATCCACTGTAATTATGTAAATATTCTTTTCCCTAAATAAAAGGATACAATCGGGATAAGAATTTCTATGTTTCCAGTTAAAATTCGGATAAGGATGGGGAAAGGCTTCCAGCTTTATATCATTATGTAAAAGAGGAAAAGGCCTATTTTTTTCTAGAAGATAAGGTGTGAGAACATCTATTGTACGTATCCATTATTATTATAAATAAAGCTGCAGCTGAGCTCTCATCTCATCGGAGAGAGGGAGGAAGCATGCCAAAAGTATTATGGTTATATTTTTCTTCCCACGCCCTCATGGATTATCGATTCCCTCTTAAATCAGATATGTGTATCCAATAGTTTATTTGAACTGTTTATCAATGCGTTGAATGGTATTATTTTTCCAATATATGCGTGGGCTGTGTCTAGTGTTAGTTGTGGCACTCTAGTATTCACGTGTGCATCTAAGTAATAATTTCCTATAGTTTCGAGCAAGCTTGAGTGTGAGGTTTGCGTTAAAAGATTAACAATTTTGATTCAAAAGATTAACAATTTTGAGTATGAAGCCTAGGCACAAAGCCGTATCTATGGGTTGATTCATCGGGAAGTTCCGCACGTCGACATTGTTTACCAATTGATGGGTCTGAAGTATTAAACCTGTAGTGGCACAATTGACACATTATATATCCATCACAGAGTATTAATCTCAGCAGTGAGCGCAGATAATACCATATAGAGCTGTGTATTACTTTATATGGATAGCGCATGTCATGATTTGGACCGATTATAAGCTGCCTGTGCACGTGGAAAAACTGGAGCGCGAGGTTGAAAGCAACGACGGGTGCGAAATCTTTATCCCTTAGGCCTGCATGTTATTAAGTGCTGTGTGGTTGGTAATGTATGGTTGATGGCCGGATTCGAACCATAAGTACTGGCCACAGTTACCTTTCATTGAAATGCACATTTGGAAAGGCCCTTAAAGACACCGTGAGTTAGAAGTTGAGGCGACTGTGGGCAGGCAAATAAGGAGGATTTTGGTGAACCGAAGAATAAGAATTGCGCTGTTTTTGAATGAGTTCAGATTGTTAAAGATTGAAGGGTGCAGTAAAGCCATGGACCGAATCCTGAATGGAATGTTTAAATTGTATTCTAATAGGATGGGGGAATTTGACTGAGGTTGTTGATCTGAGGTGCATGCATTACATGCATGAGTGAGGAGAAAAGATCCTGGTTTGCAGGTTAGCGGCCAGCCTGTCATGAAGTGGTATCAGAGCCTGGATCTGTTTTCATTGAAGAGTGATTGCTTTGTTTTGTTGAAGAATTGAAGTGTATTTTTTTATTGAAAAGAAGGATCAGAAAAAAGGAAAAGTCTATTTTAAAGCAAAAAAACAAAGTGAAAGTGGATAAGTGGCTTTAAAATAGATAAGGGATACTTATCTGTCATGCATGCGCCTTTAGTTGGAGAAAAACAAGGATAGAGTCGATCCTTCCAATCTAACATTTCTTGTATATATATGTGTAGTGTGATAGGGTGTGAGGTATCTTATTTTGTGAGGAAATTTGTGAATAAAAAAATGTAGTCGAGAGTGAGCTTGATTCTAAGGCTGAAATGCCTTACCTGTAACCGTGCTGTGTTATTGATATTATAATATGTTTGTGTTGTGTTAATGGCTTGACTGTGTTTATGTGTGTATAACTCTGAGCAACGTATTGATCATTTAATTCATAATTGGGTATACCATGAGTAATATACGATTTCTTTTTTTTATGGTGCTGGCTATTGGTTTTGAGTAAAATTCTATGCGCATAATTCTTACACTCTGGTTTCATTCTTAAGAACGGTGGTTGGATATTCCTATTGCAGCACAGAGGAAGATTGAGTGGGCCACAACCACAGGTCCAGGATCTTGGTTTTTAAAGAAATTGGGATTTTGGACAACCCCCAAATTCTTAGTTTCAATTCAGAACTTGAACCTGATTGACATAAAGAAGAAGATGGAGGAAAGGACAACAGAAATGCAGCGGCAGCAAAGGAATAAAGCATTTGGACGGTTGCAAAACAAAGTATGGGATCCAGGAAGGTCACGACCACAAACCACATGATCAGGAGATCATGATCATTTTCAACCTTGGGAGTCTGATGCAGGAGCAGGCCACTCAGAGAAAAACCTGCACTTTCTATGTTTTATTTCTAGTTAAAAATAGGAAAGTAAAAAAATTATGTAAATATTCTTTTCCCTAAATAAAAGGATAGAATCGGGATAAGAATTTCTTTGTTTCAATTTAAAATTAGGATAAGGATGGGGAAAAGCTTCCAGCTTTATATCATTATGTAAAAGAGGAAAAAGCCTGTTTTTTTCTAGAAGATAAGGTGTGAGAACATCTATTGTATGTATCCATTATTATTATAAATAAAGCTGCAGCTGAGCTCTCATCTCATCGGAGAGAGGGAGGAAGCGTGCGAAAAGTATTATGGTTATATTTTTCTTCCCACGCCCTCATGGATTATCGATTCCCTCTTAAATCAGATATGTGTATCCAACAGTTGATTTGAACTCTTTATCAATGCGTTGAATGGTATTTTTTTTCCAATATATGCGTGGGCTGTGTCTAGTGTTAGTTGTGGCACTCTAGTATTCACGTGTGCATCTAAGTAAGAATTTCCTATAGCTTCGAGCAAGCTTGAGTGTGAGGTTTGCGTTAAAAGATTAACAATTCTGATTTAAAATATTAACAATTCTGAGTGTGAAGCCTAGGCACAAAGCCGTATCTATGGGTTGATTCACCGGGAAGTTCCGCGTGTCGACATTGTTTACCAATTGATGGGTCTGAAGTATTAAACCTGCAGTGGCGCAATTGACACATTATATATCCATAACAGAGTATTAATCTCAGTAGTGAGCATAGATAATACCATATAGAGCTGTGTATTACTTTATATGGACAACGCATGTCATGATTTGGACTGATTATAAGCTCCCTGTGCGCGTGGAAAAACCGGAGTGCGAGGTTGAAAGCAACGACGGGTGCGCAATCTTTATCCCTTATGCCTGCATGTTATTGAGTGCTGCGTGGTTGGTAATGTATGGTTGATGGCCAGATTTGAACCATAAGTACTGGCCACAGTTGCCTTTCTTTGAAACGCACATTTGGAAAGGCCCTTAAAGACACCGCAAGTTAGAAGTTGAGGCGACCGTGGGCGGACAAATAAGGCGGATTTTGGTGAATCGAAGAACAAGAATTGCGCTGTTTTTGAATGAGTTTAGATTGTTAAAGATTGAAGGGTGCAGTAAAGCCATGGACCGAATCCTGAATGGAATGTTTAAATTTTATTTTGATAGGATGGGGGAATTTGACTGAGGTTGTTGATCTGAGGCGCATGCATTACATGCATGAGTGAGGAGAAAAGATCCTGGTTTGCAGGCTAGCGGCCAACCTATCATCAAGTGGTATCAGAGTGGGAATATTTTCTTGAAGAAGTTTGTTTTTTTTTGTATGTTTTTTTTGAAGAACTGAAGAAAGTTTTGTTGAAGATCTGATATGCAGCATGCACAAGTGAACAGGATTGCAGCAGTGGAAAGAAGACAAGATCAGGAAAGATCTTAAAGGTGAGATTTTTTTCCTGATTTGGAATTTGTAAACGAAGTTTATGGTTGCAGAGAAGGTGGCAGCGAACCTGGCATTCAGGTGAAGGCTGGATAGAGAGGACAACTGAAGTGTTCTCAGGAGAGAGTGGGAGATTGCAGAAGCCTAGAAGGAGCAAATGTGTTGCTCAGGAAGAGGTTCCAGACGGAGAACCCGTGCTTACCAAAAGACTAAGTGAGTAGAGCTTAGTGAGGTAAGATTGCAGCTAGGAGGACTAGCTGTTGCAGAGGCTTGTTGTAAAGGAGCTCGTGAAGAAAGAACTAGAAGAAGATGAGTACTAATAGTCATAACAGAGGTTCAGGAAAAAGCCACAGTAGAGGACATAAGAAAGAGGATGTCAAGACAAATGGGACTATAAATGATGATGTGATGCTGCAACAATGCTACAAAGAAATTTCACTGCTGGAATACTGGTTGGGGAATCCAGGATATGACAGGGAAGTTTTCATGAAGGATAGTCATGAAGCAGAACCGGAAGATGGTAAGAAGGTGAGGCTAGCTGACAGTCTCCTGGTGAATAGAAATCAGCATGCTGAATTATTGCCAGAGAAAGCTGAGGAGAAAGCGAGTGAAATTTTTTTGGATCCTGAAAAAGACTTGGAGCTACAGAAAAAGAAATTAGTGACTGAAGCGACAAATGAGACCAGTGCGTCTTGTGATTTTAATGCTAACAATTTGATTGTGTTTACAGGTGATGAGCCAAAGTATGTTGCATAGGGACAGGAAGTTTGGGAGGTAGCAACATCTATGGCGGCAGCTTAATTAACAAAAATTGGGAACAACGACAGCAAGCTGGACATAGAAATTGAAGAAATATGGCAGCTGATGATGTAACAATCAAATTGGAGGAAAATAGAAATAGTAGCAAGCAAGATCAATCAAAACTTGAACTTGATTGACAGAAAGAAGAAGATGGAGGAAAGGACAACATAAATTCAGCGGCAACAAAGGAATAAAGCATTTGGGCGGTTGCAAAACAAAGTATGGGATCCAGGAAGATCACGACCACAAACCACATGATCAGGAGATCATGATCATTTTCAACCTTGGGAGTCTGATGCAGGAGCAGGCCACTTAGAGAAAAGCCTGCACTTTCTATGTTTTTTTTCTAGTTAAAAATATGTTTTTACTCAGTTAAAAATAGGAAAGTAAAAAAATTATGTAAATATTCTTTTTCCTAAATAAAAGGATAGAATCGAGATAAGAATTTCTATGTTTCCAGTTAAAATTAGGATAAGGATGGGGAAAAGCTTCCAGCTTTATATCATTATGTAAAAAAGGAAAAAGCCTGCTTTTTTTTCTAGAATATAAGGTGTGAGAACATCTATTGTACGTATCCATTATTATTATAAATAAAGCTGCAGCTGAGCTCTCATCTCATCAGAGAGAGGGAGGAAGCGTGCCAAAAGTATTATGGTTATATTTTTCTTCCCATGCCCTCATGGATTATCGATTCCCTCTTAAATCAGATATGTGTATCCAACAATTTATTTGAACTGTTTATCAATGCGTTGAATGGTATTTTTTTTCCAATATATGCGTGGGCTGTGTCTAGTGTTAGTTGTGGCACTCTAGTATTCACGTGTGCATCTAAGTAAGAATTTCCTATAGTTTCGAGCAAGCTTGAGTGTGAGGTTTGCGTTAAAAAATTAACAATTATGATTTAAAAGATTAACAATTCTGAGTGTGAAGTCTAGGCACAAAGCCGTATCTATGGGTTGATTCACCGGGAAGTTTCGCGCGTCGACATTGTTTACCAATTGATGGGTCTGAAGTATTAAACCTGCAGTGGTGCAATTGACACATTATATATCCATAACAGAGTATTAATCTCAGTAGTGAGCGTAGATAATACCATATAGAGCTGTGTATTACTTTATATGGACAGCGCATGTAATGACTTGGACCGATTATAAGCTGCCTGTGCGCGTGGAAAAACCGGAGCGCGAGGTTGAAAGCAACGACAGGTGCGCAATCTTTATCCCTTATGCCTGCATGTTATTGAGTGCTGCGTGGTTGGTAATGTATGGTTGATGGCCGGATTCGAACCATAAGTACTGGACACAGTTACCTTTCATTGAAACGCACATTTGGAAAGGCCCTTAAAGACACCGCGAGTTAGAAGTTGAGTCGACCGTGGGTGGACAAATAAGGCAGATTTTGGTGAACCGAAGAATAAGAATTGTGTTGTTTTTGAATGAGTTCAGATTGTTAAAGATTGAAGGGTACAGTAAAGCCATGGACCAAATCCTGAATGGAATGTTTAAATTGTATTCTGATAGGATGGGGGAATTTGACTGAGGTTGTTGATCTAAGGCGCATGCATTACATGCATGAGTGAGGAGAAAAGATCTTGGTTTGCAGGCTAGTGGCCAGCTTGTCATCAAGTGGTATCAGAGCCTGGCTTTGTTTTCATTGAAGAGTGATTTCTTTGTTTTGTTGAAGAATTGAAGTGTATTTTTTATTGAAAGGAAGGATTAGAAAAAAGGAAAAGTCTGCTTTAAAGCAAAAAAACAAACTTAAAGCGGATAAGTGGCTTTAAAATAGATAGGGATACTTATCTGTCATGCATGTGCCTTTAGTTGGAGAAAAACAAGGATAGAGTCGATCTTTCCAATCTAACATTTCTTGTATATATATGTGTAGTGTGATAGGGTGTGAGGTATCTTATTTTGTGAGGAAATTTGTGAATAAAAAAATGTAGTCGAGAGTGAGCTTGATTCTAAGGCTGAAATGCCTTACCTGTTATCGTGCTGTGTTATTGATATTATAATATGTTGGTGTTGTGTTAATGGCTTGACTGTGTTTATGTGTGTATAACTCTGAGCAGCGTATTGATCATTTAATTCATGATTGGATGTATACCATGAGTAATATACGATTTCTTTTTTTTATGGTGCTGGCTATTGGTTTTGAGTAAAATTCTGTGTGCATAATTCCTTACACTCTGGTTTCATTCTTAAGAACGGTGGTTGGATATTCCTATTGCAGCGCAGTGGAAGATTGAGTGGGCCACAACCACAGGTCTAGGATCTTGGTTTTTAAAGAAATTGCGATTTTGGGCAACCCCCAAATTCTCAGTTTCAATTCAGAACTTGAACCTCATTGACATAAAGAAGAAGATGGAGGAAAGGACAACATAAATGCAGCGGTAGTAAAGGAATAAAGCATTTGGATGGTTGCAAAACAAAGTATGGGATCCAGGAAGATCACAACCACAAACCACATGATCAGGAGATCATGATCATTTTCAACCTTGGGAGTCTAATGCAGGAGCAGGCCACTCATAGAAAAGCCTGCACTTTCTATGTTTTTTTTCTAGTTAAAAATATGTTTTTTCTTAGTTAAAAATAGGAAAGTAAAAAAATTATGTAAATATTCTTTTCGCTAAATAAAAGGATAGAATCGGGATAAGAATTTCTATGTTTCTAGTTAAAATTAGGATAAGGATGGGGAAAAGCTTCCAGCTTTATATCATTATGTAAAAGAGGAAAAAGCCTGTTTTTTTTCTAGAAGATAAGGTGTGAGAACATCTATTGTACGTATCCATTATTATTATAAATAAAGCTGCAGCTGAGCTCTCATCTCATCGGAGAGAGGGAGGAAGCGTGCCAAAAGTATTATGGTTATATTTTTCTTCCCACGCCCTCATGGATTATCGATTCCCTGTTAAATCAGATATGTGTATCCAACAGTTTATTTGAACTATTTATCAATGCATTGAATGTTTTTTTTTTCCAATAAATGCGTGGGCTGTGTCTAGTGTTAGTTGTGGCACTCTAGTATTCACGTGTGCATCTAAGTAAGAATTTCCTATAGTTTCGAGCAAGCTTGACTGGGAGGTTTGCGTTAAAAGATTAAAAATTCTGATTTAAAAGATTAACAATTCTGAGTGTGAAGACTAGGCACAAAGCCGTATCTATAGGTTGATTCACCGGGAAGTTCCGCGCATCGACATTGTTTACCAATTGATGGGTCTAAAGTATTAAACCTGCAGTGGCGCAATTGACACATTATATATCCATAACAGAGTATTAATCTCAGTAGTGAGCACAGATAATACCGTATAGAGCTGTGTATTACTTTATATGGACAACGCATGTCATGATTTGGACCGATTATAAGCTGCCTGTGCACGTGGAAAAACTGGAGCGCGAGGTTGAAAGCTGCGACTGGTGCGCAATCTTTATCCCTTATGCCTGCATGTTATTGAGTTTTGCGTGGTTGGTAATGTATGGTTGATGGCCGGATTCGAACCATAAGTACTGGCCACAGTTACCTTTCATTGAAACGCACATTTGGAAAGGCCCTTAAAGACACCGTGAGTTAGAAGTTGAGGCGACCGTGGGTGGACAAATAAGGCAGATTTTGGTGAACCGAAGAATAAGAATTGCGCTGTTTTGGAATGAGTTCAGATTGTTAAAGATTGAAGGGTGTAGTAAATCCATGGACCGAATCCTGAATGGAATGTTTAAATTGTATTCTGATAGGATGGGGGAATTTGACTGAGGTTGTTGATCTGAGGCACATGCATTACATGCATGAGTGAGGAGAAAAGATCCTGGTTTGCAGGCTAGTAGCCAGCCTGTCATCAAGTGGTATCAGAGCGAGAATATTTTCTTGAAGAAGTTTGTTTTTTTTTTGTATGTATTTTTTGAAGAACTGAATAAAGTTTTGTTGAATATCTGATATGCAGCATGCACAAGTGAACAGGATTGTAGCAGTGGAAAGAAGACAAGATCAGGCAAGATTTTAAAGGTGAGATTGTTTTCCTGATTTGGAATTTGTTAATGAAGTTTATGGTTGCAGAGAAGGTGGCAGTGAACCTGGCATTCAGGTGAAGGCTGGATAGAGAGGACAACTGAAGTGTTCTCAGGAGAGAGTGGGAGATTGCAGAAGCCTAGAAGGAGCAAAGGTGTTGCTCAGGAAGAGGTTCCAGACGGAGAACCCATGCTTACCAAAAGACTAAGTGAGTAGAGCTTAGTGAGGTAAGATTGCAGCTAGGAGGACTAGCTATTGCAGAGGCTTGTTGCAAAGGAGCTCGTGAAGAAAGAACTAGAAGAAGATGAGTACTAATAGTCATAGCAGAGGTTCAGGAAAAAGCCACAGTAGAGGACATAAGAAAGAGGATGCCAAGACAAATGGGACTGTAAATGATGATGTGATGCTGCAACAATGCTACAAAGAAATTGCACTGCTGGAATACTAGTTGGAGAATCCAGGATATGACAGGGAAGTTTTCATGAAGGATAGACATGAAGAAGAAGCAGAAGATGGTAAGAAGGTGAGACTAGCAGACAGTCTCCTGGTGAATAGAAATCAGCATGCTGAATTATTGCCAGAGAAAGCTGAGGAGAAAGCGAGTGAAATTTTTTTGGATCCTGAAAAAGACTCGGAGCTGCAGAAAAAGAAATTAGTGACTGAAGCGACAAATGAGACCAGTGGGTCTTGTGATTTTAATGCTAACAATTTGATTGTGTTTACAGGTGATGAGCCAAAGTATGTTGCAGAGGGACAGGAAGTTTGTGAGGTAGCAACATCTATGGCGGCAGCTCAATTAACAAAAATTGGGAACAACAACAGCAAGCTGGACATAGAAATTGAAGAAATATGGCAGCTGATGATGCAGCAATCAAATTGGAGGAAAATAGAAGAGCAGCAAGCAAGATGACAGAAAGAAGAAGATGGAGGAAAGGACAACAGAAATGCAGCGGCAACAAAGCAATAAAGCATTTGGATGGTTGCAAAACAAAGTATGGGATCTAGGAAAATCACGACCACAAACCACATGATCAGGAGATCATGATCATTTTCAACCTTGGGAGTCTGATGCAGGAGCAGGCCACTCAGAGAAAAGCCTGCACTTTCTATGTTTTTTTTCTAGTTAAAAATATGTTTTTTCTCAGTTAAAAATAGGAAAGTAAAAAAATTATGTAAATATTCTTTTCCCTAAATAAAAGGATAGAATCGGGATAAGAATTTCTATGTTTCCAGTTAAAATTAGGATAAGGAATGGAAAAGCTTCAAGCTTTATATCATTATGTAAAAGAGGAAAAAGCTTGTTTTTTTCTAGAAGATAAGGTGTGAGAACATCTATTGTACGTATCCATTATTATTATAAATAAAGCTGCAGCTGAGCTCTCATCTCATCGGAGAGAGGGAGGAAGCATGCCAAAAGTATTATGGTTATATTTTTCTTCCCACGCCCTCATGGATTATCGATTCCCTCTTAAATCAGATATGTGTATCCAACAGTTTATTTGAATTGTTTATCAATGCGTTGAATGGTATTTTTTTCCAATATATGCGTTGGCTATGTCTAGTGTTAGTTGTGGCACTCTAGTATTCACGTGTGCATCTAAGTAAGAATTTCCTATAGTTTCGAGCAAGCTTGAGTGTGAGGTTTGCGTTAAAAGATTAACAATTCTGATTTAAAAGATTAACAATTCTGAGTGTGAAGTCTAGGCACAAAGCCTTATCTATGTGTTGATTCACCGAGAATTTCCGCGCATCGACATTGTTTACCAATTGATGGGTCTGAAGTATTAAACCTGCAGTGGTGCAATTGACACATTATATATCCATAACAGAGTATTAATCTCAGTAGTGAGCGCAGATAATACCATATAGAGCTATGTATTACTTTATATGGATAGCGCATGTCATGATTTGGACCGATTAAAAGCTGCCTGTGTGCGTGGAAAAACCAGAGCGCGAGGTTGAAAGCAGCGACGGGTGCGCAATCTTTATCCCTTATGCCTGCATGTTATTGAGTGTTGCGTGGTTGGTAATGTATGGTTGATGGCCGGATTCGAACCATAAGTACTGGCCACAGTTACCTTTCATTGAAACGCACATTTGGAAAGGCCCTTAAAGACACCGTGAGTTAGAAGTTAAGGCGACCGTGGGCAGACAAATAAGGCGGATTTTGGTGAACCGAAGAATAAGAATTGCGGTGTTTTTGAATGAGTTCAGATTGTTAAAGATTGAAGGGTGCAGTAAAGCCATGGACCGAATCCTGAATCGAATGTTTAAATTGTATTCTGATAGGATGGGGGATTTTCACTGGGGTTGTTGATCTGAGGCGCATGCATTACATGCATGAGTGAGGAGAAAAGATCTTGGTTTGCAGGCTAGCGGCTAGCCTGTCATCAAGTGGTATCAGAGCCTGGCTCTGTTTTCATTGAAGAGTGATTGTTTTGTTTTTTTGAAGAATTGAAGTGTATTTTTTATTGAAAGGAAGGATCAGAAAAAAGGAAAAGTCTATTTTAAAGCAAAAAAACAAAGTTAAAGTGGATAAGTGGCTTTAAAATAGATAAGGGATACTTATCTGTCGTGCATGCGCATTTAGTTGGAGAAAAACAAGGATAGAGTCGATCCTTCCAATCTAACATTTCTTGTATATATATGTGTAGTGTGATAGGGTGTGAGGTATCTTATTTTGTGAGGAAATTTGTGAATAAAAAAATGTAGTCGAGAGTGAGCTTGATTCTAAGGCTGAAATGCCTTACCTGTAACCGTGCTGTGTTATTGATATTATAATATGTTTGTGTTGTGTTAATGGCTTGACTGTGTTTATGTGTGTATAACTCTGAGCAGCGTATTGATCATTTAATTCATGATTGGATGTATACCATGAGTAATATATGATTTCTTTTTTTTATGGTGCTGGCTATTGGTTTTGAGTAAAATTCTGTGCGCATAATTCCTTACACTCTGGTTTCATTCTTAAGAACGGTGGTTAGATATTCCTATTGCAGCGCAGCGGAAGATTGAGTGGGCCACAACCACAGGTCTAGGATCTTGGTTTTTAAAGAAATTGGGATTTTGGGGAACCCCCAAATTCTCAGTTTCAATTTGGAAATGAACCTGATTGACATAAAGAAGAAGATGGAGGAAAGGACAACAGAAATGCAGTGGCAGCAAAGGAATAAAGCATTTGGACGGTTGTAAAACAAAGTATGGGATCCAAGAAGATCATGACCACAAACCACATGATCAGGAGATCATGATCATTCTCAACCTTGGGAGTCTGATGCAGGAGCAGGCCACTCAGAGAAAAGCCTGAACTTTCTATGTTTTTTTTCTAGTTAAAAATATGTTTTTTCTCAGTTAAAAATAGGAAAGTAAAAAAATTATGTAAATATTCTTTTCCCTAAATAAAAGGATAGAATCAGGATAAGAATTTCTATGTTTCTAGTTAAAATTAGGATAAGGATGGGGAAAAGCTTCCAGCTTTATATCATTATGTAAAAGAGGAAAAAGCCTACTTTTTTTTTCTAGAAGATAAGGTGTGAGAACATCTATTGTACGTATCCATTATTATTATAAATAAAGCTGCAGCTGAGCTCTCATCTCATCGAAGAGAGGGAGGAAGTGTGGCAAAAGTATTATGGTTATATTTTTCTTCCCACGCCCTCATGGATTATCGATTCCCTCTTAAATCAGATATGTGTATCCAACAATTTATTTGAACTGTTTATCAATGCATTGAATGGTATTTTTTTTCCAATATATGCGTGGGCTGTGTCTATTGTTAGTTGTGGCACTCTAGTATTCATGTGTGCATCTCAGTAAGAATTTCCTATAGTTTCGAGCAAGCTTGACTGTGAGGTTTGCATTAAAATATTAACAATTCTTATTTAAAAGATTAACAATTCTGAGTGTGAAGCCTAGGCACAAAGTCATATCTATGGGTTGATTCACCGGGAAGTTCCGCACGTCGACATTGTTTACCAATTGATGGGTCTGAAGTATTAAACCTGCAGTGGCGCAATTGACACATTATATATCCATAACAGAGTATTAATCTCAGTAGTGAGCGCAGATAATACCATATAGAGCTGTGTATTACTTTATATGGACAACGCATGTCATGATTTGGACCAATTATAAGCTGCCTGTGCACGTGGAAAAACCGGAGCCCAAGGTTGAAAGCAACGACGGGTGCACAATCTTTATCCCTTATGCCTGCATGTTATTGAGTGCTGCGTGGTTGGTAATGTATGGTTGATGGCGAGATTCGAACCATAAGTACTGGCCACAGTTACCTTTCATTGAAATGCACATTTGGAAAGGCCCTTAAAGACACCATGAGTTAGAAGTTGATGCGACCGTGGGCGGACAAATAAGGCGGATTTTGGTGAAACGAAGAATAAGAATTGCGATGTTTTTGAATGATTTCAGATTGTTAAAGATTGAAGGGTGTAGTAAATCCATGGACCGAATCCTGAATGGAATGTTTAAATTGTATTCTGATAGGATGGGGGAATTTGACTGAGGTTGTTGATCTGAGGCGCATGCATTACATGCATGAGTGAGGAGAAAAGATCCTGGTTTGCAGGCTAGCGGCCAGCCTGTCATCAAGTGGTATCAGAGCGGGAATATTTTGTTGAAGAAGTTTGTTTTTTTTTGTATGTTTTTTTTGAAGAACTGAAGAAAGTTTTGTTGAAGATCTGATATGTAGCATGCATAAGTGAACAGGATTGCAGCAGTGGAAAGAAGACAAGATCAGGCAAGATCTTAAAGGTGAGATTTTTTTCCTGATTTGGAATTTGTAAACGAAGTTTATGGTTGCAGAGAAGGTGGCAGTGAACCTGGCATTCAGGTGAAGGCTAGATAGAGAGGACAACTGAAGTGTTCTCAGGAGAGAGTGGGAGATTGCAGAAGCCTAGAAGGAGCAAAGGTGTTGCTCAGGAAGAGGTTCCAGACGGAGAACCCATGCTTACCAAAAGACTAAGTGAGTAGAGCTTAGTGAGGTAAGATTGCAGCTAGGAGGACTAGCTGTTGCAGAGGCTTGTTGCAAAGGAGCTCGTGGAGAAAGAACTAGAAGAAGATGACTACTAATAGTCATAGCAGAGGTTCAGGAAAAAGCCACAGTAGAGGACATAAGAAAGAGGATGCCAAGACAAATGGGGCTGTAAATGATGATGTGATGCTGCAACAATGCTACAAAGAAATTGCACTGCTGGAATACTGGTTGGAGAATCCAGGATATGACAGGGAAGTTTCATGAAGGATAGTCATGAAGCAGAAGTAGAAGATGGTAAGAAGGTGAGACTAGATGACAGTCTCCTGGTGAATAGAAATCAGCATGCTGAATTATTTCCAGAGAAAGCTGAGGAGAAAGCGAGTGAAATTTTTTTGGATCCTGAAAAAGACTTCGAGCTGCAAAAAAAGAAATTAGTGACTGAAGCGACAAATGAGACTAGTGGGTCTTGTGATTTTAATGCTAACAATTTGATTGTGTTTACAGGTGATGAGCCAAAGTATGTTTCAGAGGGACAGGAAGTTTGGGAGGTAGCAGCGTTTATGGCGGCAACTCAATTAACAAAAATTGGGAACAACAACAGCAAGCTGGACATAGAAATTGAAGAAATATGGCAGCTGATGATGCAGTAATCAAATTGGAGGAAAATAGAAATAGCAGCAAGCAAGATCAATTAGAACTTGAACCTGATTGACAGAAAGAAGAAGATGGAGGAAAGGACAATAGAAATGCAGCGGCAGCAAAGGAATAAAGCATTTGGACGGTTGCAAAACAAAGTATGGGATCCAGGAAGATCACGACCACAAACTACATGATCAGGAGATCATGATCATTTTCAACCTTGGGAGTCTGATGCAGGAGTAGGCCACTTAGAGAAAAGCCTGCACTTTCTATGTTTTTTTTCTAGTTAAAAATATGTTTTTTCTCAGTTAAAAATAGGAAAGTAAAAAAAATTATGTAAATATTCTTTTCCCTAAATAAAAGGATAGAATCGGGATAAGAATTTCTATGTTTCCAGTTAAAATTAGGATAAGGATGGGGAAAAGCTTCCAGCTTTATATCATTATGTAAAAGAGGAAAAAGCCTGTTTTTTTCTAGAAGATAAGGTGTGAGAACATCTATTGTACGTATCCATTATTATTATAAATAAAGCTGCAGCTGAGCTCTCATCTCATCGGAGAGAGGGAGGAAGCGTGCCAAAAGTATTATGGTTATATTTTTCTTCCCACGCCCTCATGGATTATCGATTCCCTCCTAAATCAGATATGTGTATCCAACAGTTTATTTGAACTATTTATCAATGCGTTGAATGGTATTTTTTTTCCAATATATGTGTGGGTTGTGTCTAGTGTTAGTTGTGGCACTCTAGTATTCACGTGTGCATCTAAGTAAGAATTTCCTATAGTTTCAAGCAAGCTTGAGTGTGAGTTTTGTGTTAAAAGATTAACAATTCTGATTTAAAAGATTAACAATTATGAGTGTGAAGTCTAGGCACAAATCCGTATCTATGGGTTGATTCATCGGGAAGTGCCGCGCGTCGACATTGTTTACCAATTGATGGGTCTGAAGTATTAAACCTGCAGTGGCGCAATTGACACATTATATATCCATAACAGAGTATTAATCTCAGTAGTGAGTGCAGATAATACCATATAGAGCTGTGTATTACTTTATATGGACAGTGCATGTCATGATTTGGACCGATTTTATGCTGTCTGTGCGCGTGGAAAAACCGGAGTGCGAGGTTGAAAGCAGCGATGGGTGCGCAATCTTTATCCCTTATGCCTGCATGTTATTGAGTGCTGCATGGTTGGTAATGTATGGTTGATGGCTGGATTCGAACCATAAGTACCGGCCACAGTTACCTTTCATTGAAACGCACATTTGGAAAGGCCCTTAAAGACGCCGTGAGTTAGAAGTTGAGGCGACCGTGGGCGGACAAATAAGACGGATTTTGGTGAATTGAAGAATAAGAATTGCGCTGTTTTTGAATGAGTTCAGATTGTTAAATATTGAAGGGTGCAGTAAAGCCATGGACCGAATCCTGAATGGAATGTTTAAATTGTATTCTGATAGGATGGGGGAACTTTACTGAGGTTGTTGATCTGAGGCGCATGCATTACATGCATGAGTGAGGAGAAAAGATCCTGGTTTGCAGGCTAGCGACTAGCCTATCATCAGCATATCAGATAAAAAAATTTATGATCTTCCTTTCAATAAAAAATACACTTCAATTCTTCAACAAAACAAAGCAATCACTCTTCAATGAAAATAGAGCCAGGCTCTGATACCACTTGATGACAGGCTGGCCGCTAGCCTGTAAATCAGGATCTTTTCTCCTCACTCATGCATGTAATGCATGCGCCTCAGATCAACAACCTCAGTCAAATTCCCCCATCCTATCAAAATACAATTTAAACATTCCATTCAGGATTCGGTCCATGGCTTTACTGCACCCTTCAATCTTTAACAATCTGAACTCATTAAAAAAAAAACGCAATTCTTATTCTTCGGTTCACCAAAATCCGCCTTATTTGTCCGCCCACGGTCGCTTCAACTTCTAACTCGCGGCGTCTTTAAGGGCCTTTCCAAATGTGCGTTTCAATGAAAGGTAACTGTGGCCAGTACTTATGGTTCGAATCCGACCATCAACCATACATTACCAACCACGCAACACTCAATAACATGCAGGCATAAGGGATAAAGATTGTGCACCCGTCGCTGCTTTCAACCTCGCGCTCCAGTTTTTCCACGCGCACATGCAGCTTATAATCGGTCCAAATCATGACATGCGCTGTCCATATAAAGTAATACACAGCTCTATATGGTATTATCTGCACTCACTACTGAGATTAATACTCTGTTATGGATATATAATGTGTCAATTATGCCATTGCAGGTTTAATACTTCAGACCCATCAATTGGTAAACAACGTCGACGCGCGGAACTTCCCGGTGAATCAACCCATAGATACGGCTTTGTGCCTAGACTTCACACTCAGAATTGTTAATCTTTTAAATCAGAATTGTTAATCTTTTAACGCAAACCTCACACTCAAGCTTGCTCGAAACTATAGGAAATTCTTACTTAGATGCACACGTGAATACTAGAGTGCCACAACTAACACTAGACATAGCCCACGCATATATTGGAAAAAAAATACCATTCAACGCATTGATAAACAGTTCAAATAAACTGTTGGATGCACATATCTGATTTAAGAGGGAATCAATAATCCATGAGGGCGTGGGAAGAAAAATATAACCATAATACTTTTGGCACACTTCCTCCCTCTCTCCGATGAGATGAGAGCTCAGTTGCAGATTTATTTATAATAATAATGGATACATACAATAGATGTTCTCACACCTTATCTTCTAGAAAAAAACAGGCTTTTTCCTCTTTTACATAATGATATAAAGCTGGAAGCTTTTCCCCATCCTTATCCTAATTTTAACTGGAAACATAGAAATTCTTATCCCAATTCTATCCTTTTATTTAGGGAAAAGAATATTTACATAATTTTTTTACTTTCCTATTTTTAACTGAGAAAAAACATATTTTTAACTAGAAAAAAAACATAGAAAGTGCAGGCTTTTCTCTGAGTGGCCTGCTCCTGCATCATATGTAGCATACACAATTGCAGTGGAGAGGATTGCAGAGAAGACAAGATCAGGCAAGATCTTAAAAGTGAGATTGTTTTTCTGATTTGGAATTTGTAAACTAAGTTTATGGTTGCAGAGAAGGTGGCAGTGAACCTGGCATTCAGCTGAAGGCTGGATAGAGAGGACAACTGAAGTGTTCTCAGTGCAGAAGCCTAGAAGGAGCAAAGGTGTTGCTCAGGAAGAGGTTCCAGAGAGAGAACCCGTGCTTACCAAAAGACTAAGTGAGGAGGGCTTAGTGAGGTAAGATTGCAGCTAGGAGGACTAGCTGTTGCAGAGGCTTGTTGCAAAAGAGCTCGTGAAGAAAGAATGAGAAGAAGATGACTACAAATAGTCATAGCAGAGGTTCAACAAAAAGCCACAGTAGAGGACATAAGAAAGAGGATGCCAAGATAAATAGGACTGTAAATGATGATGTGATGCTTCAAAAATGCTACAAAGAAATTGCACTGCTGGAATACTGGTTGGAGAATCCAGGATATGACAGGGAAAATGCAGCAGATGGGAGAGTTCAATATAGTGAACAAGTACAAAAAATTGCCATGGAAGCAGAGGACGGTAAGAAGGTGAGACTAGCTGATAGTCTCATGGTAAATACAAATCAGCATGCTGAAATATTGCCAGAGAAAGCTAAGGAGAAAGTGAGTGAAAATTTTTTGGATCCTGAAAAAGACTTGGAACTGCAGGAAAAGAAATTAGTGACTGAAGTGACAAATGAGACCAGTGGGCCTTGTGATTTTAATGATAAAAATTTGATTGTGTTTATAAGTGATGAGCCAAAGTATGTTGCAGAGGGACAGGAAGTTTGGGAGGTAGCAACATCTATGGCGGCAACTGAATTAACAAAAAATGGGAACAGCAACAGCAAGCTGGACATAGAAATTGAAGAAATATGGCAGCTGATGATGCAGCAATCAAATTGGAGGAAAATAGAAATAGCAGCAAGCAAGATCAATCAGAACTTGAACCTGATTGACATAAAGAAGAAGATGGAGGAAAGGACAACAGAAATGCAGCGGCAGCAAAGGAATAAAGCATTTGGACGGTTGCAAAACAAAGTATGGGATCCGTGAAGATCATGACCACAAATCACATGATCAGGAGATCATGATCATTTTCAACCTTGGGAGTCTGATGCAGGAGTAGGCCACTCAGAGAAAAGCCTGCACTTTCTATGTTTTTTTCTAGTTAAAAATATGTTTCTTCTTAGTTAAAATTAGGAAAGTAAAAAAATTATGTAAATATTCTTTTCCCTAAATAAAAGGATAGAATCGGGATAAGAATTTCTATGTTTCCAGTTAAAATTAGGATAAGGATGGGGAAAAGCTTCGAGCTTTATATCATTATGTAAAAGAGGAAAAAGCCTATTTTTTTTCTAGAAGATAAGGTGTGAGAACATCTATTGTACGTATCCATTATTATTATAATAAAGCTGCAGCTGAGCTCTCATCTCATCGGAGAGAGGGAGGAAGCATCCCAAAAGTATTGTGGTTATATTTTTCTTCCCACGCCCTCATGGATTATCGATTCCCTCTTAAATCAGATATGTGTATCCAACAGTTTATTTGAATTGTTTATCAATGCGTTGAATGGTATTTTTTTTCCAATATATGCGTGGGCTGTGTCTAGTGTTAGTTCACTGCTCTGATACCAATTGATGCAGGGGTAATCCCACTCTACCCTGCAACCACCAGGATCTTCAACACTCTGCTAATAAACCCACATTCCTGCTCTCAGAATTAAAAAAATTAACCAGATGCAGATAACTTCTAAGAAAGTCTGACAACACCATCTCATATAATATCAATCTGCATCTCAATGTGTCCCCCTATTTCGCCAACAAGGCCATCCAAGCAACATCCCTTAGGAATACGCTCTCTTTTGGTCCAACAATGGTGTGGTCTATTCCAAGACCAACCTACACTATAACAACCTGTTCATCAATCAAGCAATTCGATGTGGAAACACATACGGGGCATACGAGACACCAATTCAACCTGTTCACAGCCACGTACATGAGGCATACGGGCATAAATATGGTCAGACATACACGGAGATTTCTCAATTGCGCCCAAGCTTTATTGTCTTCATTTGGGTGTGCCTATAGGTACATACATACCACAGGTTTATAAATACCACAGCTCTGTTTAAGGGAAGCCTAGGAATGCTCGACCTTTAGCAGGGTATCCCTGATTTATGACTTTAAACGTCAACCTCCACGCAACAGTACCTAGGGAACACAGCGTAATCCTAATTCATAATTCTTTATAACATGATCACACATCCATTGCTGCACAGAGCGCATCATAATAATAATTCAAGGACTGTGTTTTAAATTGAAACCGAAGACATCTGTCTCACACCACCATCGCCAAGGTATGAATACACAGTTTTATGTATATATGTACATGAGAAAATCAAAAAAAAAATATAACTCCTGTGCACGATGGCGCCCACAGGGTTTGACATATCCATGCGTGTAAACAATTCAAATCAACTAATTACAGTTTCGTTGGCCATGCTATCAAAGAGCACGGCGATTCTACCAGTTCACAGTTTTGAACTACGATTAAACACAGCCTTATCGCATAACAATTTCATAATCCAAGGTTAGCCCATACACAGGTTCGCATACCATTCATTCAAGGCACTGGTTGTTTAATTTGAAGCGTTGGCAATTCTATTCCATTAACAAGATAACATTCCAGTTTTTACATGAGGAAAAAAAACATTTTTCCAGAACACTAGCATCCCTCTCTCTCTCCCTCCTCTTGAGAGCTCAGCTGCCCCTCTATTTAAAATAATAATGGATACATGCATAGGAATAGATTAGGCCTTATCTCCTAGAAAAGCATGATTTTTTTCCTTTTTGCACAATGATTTAAAGATGGAAGCTTTATTCTCTATTTTTTATCCTAATTTTAACTTAAAAAAACATAGAAAGTCTATCCCCTTTTTATTCCATATCTACAGATGAAGAGGGTCTTGATGCTCCTACATCAGACTCCCAAGGTTGAAAATGATCATGATCTCCTGATCATGTGGTTTGTGGTCGTGATATTCCTGGATCCCATGCTTTGTTTTGCAACCGTCCAAATGCTTTATTCCTTTGTTTCCGCTACATTTCTGTTGTCCTTTCCTCCATCTTCTTTTTTCTGTCAATCAGGTTCAAGTTCTGATTGATCTTGCTTGCTTCTATTTCTATTTTCCTCCAATTTTATTGTTGCATCATCAGCTGCCATATTTCTTCAATTTCTATGTCCAGCTTGCTGTTGCTGTTCCCAATTTTTGTTAATTGAGCTGCTACCATAGATGTTGCTACCTCCCAAACTTCTTTTCCCTCTACAACATACTTTGGCTCATCACCTGTAAACACAATCAAATTGTTAGCATTAAAATCACAAGACCCACTGGTCTCATTTGTCGCTTCAGTCACTAATTTCTTTTTCTGCAGCTCCAAGTCTTTTTTCAGGATCCAAAAAATTTTCACTCGCTTTCTCCTCATCTTTCTCTGGAAATAATTCAGCATGCTGATTTCTATTCACCAGGAGATTGTCAGCTAGTCTCACCTTCTTACCATCTTCTGCTTCTACTTCATGAGTATCCTTCATGAAAACTTCCTTGTCATATCCTGGATTCTCCAACCAGTATTCCAGCAGTGCAATTTCTTTGTAGCATTGTTGCAGCATCACATCATCATTTACAGTCCCATTTGTCTTGGCATCCTCTTTCTTATGTCCTCTACTGTGGCTTTTTCCTGAACCTCTGCTATGACTATTAGTACTCATCTTCTTCTAGTTCTTTCTTCACGAGCTCCTTTGCAACAAGCCTTTGCAACAGCTAGTCCTCCTAGCTGCAATCTTACCTCACTAAGCTCTACTCACTTAGTCTTTTGGTAAGCATGGGTTCTCCGTCTGGAACCTCTTCCTGAGAAACACCTTTGCTCCTTCTAGGCTTCTGTAATCTCCCACTCTCTCCTGAGAACACTTCAGTTGTCCTCTCTATCCAGCCTTCACTTGAATGCCAGGTTCACTGCCACCTTCTCCACAACCATAAACTTCGTTTACAAATTCCAAATCAAGAAAACAATCTCACCTTTAAGATCTTTCCTGATCTTGTCTTATTTCCACTGTTGCAATACTATTCAATTGTGCATGCTGCATATCAGATCTTCAACAAAACTTTCTTCAGTTCTTCAAAAAAAACATACAAAAAAAAACAAACTTCTTCAAGAAAATATTCCCGCTCTGATACCACTTGATGACAGGCTGGCGGCTAGCCTGCAAACCAGGATATTTTCTCCTCACTCATGCATGTAATGCATGCGCCTCATATCAACAACCTCAGTCAAATTCCCCCATCCTATCAGAATACAATTTAAACATTCCATTCAGGATTCGGTCCATGGCTTTACTGCACTGGCCTCTTTCTTCTGCAATCTCCCTGTCATACTATGGATTCTCCAACCAATATTCTAACAATGTAATCTCTTTGTAGCATCGCTGAAGCACCTCATCATCACCTGCATTCATACATAAACTTTCAGTATCAACTGCTACTTCTTTTATCTGTGCTTCAGACTGATTCACTTCTTCTGCATCTACAAGAACTTCCTCTTGTGCTGTAACAATTTCAAAAGATGGCACATCCTCCTCAACACCTGGAAACATACACAACTCATCAGTGTTAAAACTACAAGTCTTTTTAGTCCTAACGGTTTCCTTCAACAGTTTCCTTTGAACAAATCTGCATGTGGGATTTTCAAATTTCATCTCTGGCACAAGAATTCAAAGTCCCTTTCTCACCAAGGCAATCAGAATTTGCCTCAACCTCCTCTGCAATTGTCGCCAAATCACTCTCTTTCCCTTCAGTGGAAAGAGCCATTTTCCTTTCTGCTTTTCCTGCTCCTGCAGCTGTTCTTCCAGTACCTCTAATTGTGCCTTTATTTCTGCAATCTTTCTTTCTCGAACTCCTGCAGTCATCTCATCTTTGTGGCTTCTTTTTGAACCTCTGCTTTCTCCTTTATGACTTTTAGTAGTCTTCTCCATCGCCATAAGTTCTTCAGCTATGCGTTGCATGAAGCCTCTGCCACAACAACCTCTCTTGCTATCACTTACCTCACCAATCCTTCCCTCCGGATCTGGCCTTTTGGTAATCATTGGTCCTCTGCTGGAACCCTTTGAGCATCCTCTACTGCTCCTATAGGCTTCTCCCATCTGCAAATTTATTCAACCTCTGTTGAATCTTTAGGTTCTGCCACATTCACTTCTCCTTTCCTCCCGCTGAGATTTCTTCACTCTTCCTGTAAATCAATATTCATCAGTCCAAAAAATCACCACATGCAATTAACAAAAAAAACACTTGATCCTTCAAAAAGAGTTGCTCCGGCTCTGATACCACTTGATGAAAGGCTGGCCTGCAATACCTATCACCTGATGCAAGTCAAGCCTGTAATACCCAGGATCTCTTCACTTGCAAAATACATCTCAGTTAAATAACCCCAATGGCCAATTCAATTCAAATAATTCACATGCATTCATCCTTCTAGCTATACAACTTTCACAATCATCCAATCTATATATATATGATTTAAAACAAAACAAATTACTTACAAACTTGTGTTGGCCAGATAATTAGAATTGATGGCCCTTTACAAACTACCCGAAGGCTCCCAACCAGAAAACCTCTCACACTCCCTATTTTATTAAAAATAACAAAATATTTAAAATTATCACACCCCCCTTGATTCACCGGGAAGTTTCGCGCGTTGACATTGTTTACCAATTGATGGGTATGAAGTATTAAACTTGCAGTGGCGCAATTGACACATTATATATCCATAACAGAGTATTAATCTCAGTAGTGAACGCAGATAATACCATATAGAGCTGTGTATTACTTTATATGGACAGCGCATGTCATGATTTGGACCGATTATAAGCTGCCTGTGTGCGTGGAAAAACCGGAGCACGAGGTTGAAAGCAGCGACGGGTGCGCAATCTTTATCCCTTATGCCTGCATGTTATTGAGTGCTGCGTGGTTGGTAATGTATGGTTGATGGCCGGATTCGAACCATAAGTACTGGCCACAGTTACCTTTCATTGAAACGCACATTTGGAAAGGCCCTTAAAGACACCGTGAGTTAGAAGTTGAGGCGACCGTGGGCGGACAAATAAGGCGGATTTTGGTGAACCGAAGAATAAGAATTGCGCTATTTTTGAATGAGTTCAGATTGTTAAAGATTGAAGGGTGTAGTAAAGCCATGGACCGCATCCTGAATGGAATGTTTAAATTGTATTCTGATAGGATGGGGGAATTTGACTGAGGTTGTTGATCTGAGGCGCATGCATTACATGCATGAGTGAGGAGAAAAGATCCTGGTTTGCAGGCTAGCGGCCAACCTGTCATCAAGCCCCTTATATTGGTTGCCAAGACAAGGGACTGTATATTGGTTGCTTTAGTTGCCACGGTGCAGGTTAATACCACAGCGTCCCGATGTGAATGCCACAGCCTTCCAATCTTAATCTACAACATACATACAATAAAAAACATATGATAGCACTCGCACAGCTGCTATATAATGTGCATCCAAATTTTTCTATTCATCAATACCAATGTGACTACGCAGAAGACATCTATATCTTCCTTATTACATAATCAAAATACACACATATCCACCACAGATCCGCGCTCTCATTTCAATCTAAGACACTTGTTCCATTGAAGAGCTGCGAAAATACATTCATTCTTCATATTGTTCATGCATAAAAAATTCCTAATTCTGGACTTTTACATGAGAGGAAATTTTTCCTACTTGGCAGCTAAGTTTTTACATCTTTTTTCTTTTTTACTCATAATGTAAATCTTTATTTAGTACAAAAGCGGCTTTTACCTAGTAACTTAGGCTTTTTACTATTTATTAAGTTTTATTCTCCATGCTAATCCTACTTTTAGAGAAAAGATAGCATGTCTTATTTTTTTTTCCTATTTTTAACTGAGGAAAAAACATATTTTTAAACATAGAAAGTGCAGGCTTTTCTCTGAGTCCCCTGCTCCTACATCAGACTCCCAAGGTTGAAAATGATCATGATCTCCTGATCATGCTTTTTTTATCTTGTCCGCCTGGATCCCATACTTTGTTCTGCAAGTCCCTATCTGCTGTTACTTGCTACCCTTATCTAGGTCTCCATATGTTACGCTGTCTTGCTCCATTAGCTGCACTTTCATAATCTGTCCATGTTTTCATCTTGCTGCTGCTTCCGCTGCTCCTCTTCCTTGCTGATGTTTTCCGCTGAGATGCTTTCAACATGATTCTTCTAATAAGCTCAATTTCTTTGTCCAATAATTCTTCCAGCTGCTGATTTCTTGCTACCTGCTGAGCTAAGACGGCTTGCTTTGTTTGTACTGTCACTCGCTGACTTCTTGCTTCTATGCTTGTTTCTGTTCTGACTGCCACCCGATCATCCACACCCTCTTGTCCTCTGGAATAGAAAACTTCTTCTCTCTTCAATTGAGTCAACTGTTCTGTACCAATACCTGCATTCATGAAACACTTGTTAAAATAAAATTCATAAGGCCTCAGTGCCTTACTTCCCATTGCCAGTTGTCCAGTATACTGATCCCAATCATTCTTGAGATTATCACACATCCTATCCTCTGCATCACCTTCTCCGAGAATTCCTTTGTATCCTGGTTCATAAAAATGAACCTCTTTATTTTCATTCATCTCTGTCTTTATATTCTGAATATTTATCCCCTGTACTTCTAGCCTCTTCTCTAGAACATCTAACTCATGCCATAAACTTATCATCTCTTTTGAGAAACTTCCTGTGCAATCTTCAATACTTTCACAAGCCAAGCTTTTTGTTGTTACTATCTCCTCACCTGCATTCATGCACAACTTGTCAGTTTGAAAACTACAAGTTTTAACAATCTCCCTTGTCGATTCAGATACCGGTTCTTCCAGCTGATCCTTTTCTTCATTCGCACGAACTTCCTCTTCCAACTTAGCTGCTGTGAGTTCTTCTTGTTTCAACTATACATCCACTATTTGCTCCAAGTATTCTTTTCCTCCAAATAACAGAGTTTTTGAATCAATCTTCTGTCCTGGTACATCTTCCTACATCTAGAACATTTCCATTTGTAAATATGGAATAAAATGGGGATAAAATTTCTATGTTTTTTTAGTTAAAATTAGGATAAAAAAGTAGGGAATAAAGCTTCCAGCTTTAAGTCATTGTGTAAAAAAGGAAAAATCTTTCTTTTCCTAGGAGATAAGTCTGATCTATCCTTTATGTACATATCCATTATCATTATAAGAAAAGGTAGCAGCTGAGCTCTCAGCAGAGAGAGGCAGAGAGAGAGCGAGTGTGAGAAGTTTTCTGGTTGGGAGCCTTCGGGCAGTTTGTAAAGGGCCATCAATTCTAATTATCTGGCCAACACAAGTTTGTAAGTAATTTGTTTTGTTTTAAATCATATATATATATAGATTGGATGATTGTGAAAGTTGTATAGCTGGAAGGATGAATGCATGTGAATTATTTGAATTGAATTGGCCATTGGGGTTATTTAACTGAGATGTATTTTGCAAGTGAAGAGATCTTGGGTATTGTAGGCTTGGCTTGCATCAGGTGATAGGTATTGCAGGCCAACCTTGCATCAAGTGGTATCAGAGTGGGAACAGTTTCCTTTGAAGGTTCAAGTATTTTTTTTGCTAATTGCATGTGATGATTTTTGGGACTGATGAATATTGATTTACAGGAATATTGAAGAAATCTCAGCGGAAAGAAGGAGAAGTGAATGTGGCAAAGTTGCAGATGGGAGAAGCCTACAGGAGTAGTAGAGGATGCTCAAAAGGTTTGAGTAGAGAACCAATGATTACCAAGAGACCAGATCCGAAGGGAAGGATTGGTGAGGTAAGTGGTAGCAAGAGAGCTTGTTGTGGTAGAGGCTTCATGCAACGCATAGCTGAAGAACTTATGGCGATGGAGAAGGCTACTAAAAGTCATAAAGGAGACAGAGGAAGAGGTTCAGAGAAATGCCACAGAGATGAGATGATTGCAGGAGTTCGAGAAAGAAAGATTGCAGAAATAAAGGCACAATTACAGTTACTGGAAGAACGGCTGCAGGAGCAGGAAAGGCAGAGAGGAAAATGGATCTTTCCACTGAAGGGAAAGAGAGTGATTTGGCAACAATTGTAGAGGAGGTTGAGGAAAATTCTGATTGCCTTGGTAAGAAAGGGACTTAGGATTCTTGTGCCAGAGATGAAATTTGAAAATCCCACATGTAGATTGGTTCAAAGGAAACTGTTGAAGGAAGCAGTGAGGACGAAAAAGACTTGCAGTTTAAAAGCTGATGAGTTGTGTATGTTTGCAGGTGATGTGATTACAGGTGTTGAGGAGGATGAGCCATCTTATGAAATTGTTGCATCACAAGAGGAAGTTTTTGTAGATGCAGAAGAAGTGAATTAGTCTGAAGCACAGATAAAGGAAGTAACAATTGATACTGAAAGTTTATGTATGAATGCAGGTGATGATGAGGTGCTTCAGCGATGCTACAGAGAGATTGCATTGTTAGAATATTGGTTGGAGATTCCACAGTATGACAGGGAGATTGCAGAAGAAAGAAGCCAGTGCAGTGAACCAGAAGAAAAAGTTGCAGATGAAGTTGCAAATGAAATTGCAGGTGATGAGCCAAAGCATGTTGCAGAGGGACAGGAAGTTTGGGAGGCAGCAACATCTATGGCGATAGCGGTAGCAACATCTATGGCGACAGCGGCATCAACAGCTGAGACAACAATGGTAGTAGAAGAAGAGGCACTGATGCCTTATGTTTTTTATTCTAACAATTGTTTTGTGAGTACAGGGCTTACTGAAGAAGCTGGAGAAAGTGTGCTAGACAAAGAAATTGAAATGATGAGGCAGATGATGATGAAGGAATCCCGGGAAAGACCAGCAGCAGTAAAGAAAAGGAGAAGCAACAAAAGGAAGACAACGGAAGACTGCAAGAGTGCAGCTAGTGGAGCGATGCAGCATAAGGTGTGGAGACCTGGAGAAGAACAACAGACAAAAGCAGCGGCAAATGGAAACTTGCAGCACAAAGTATGGGATCCAGGCACATGATCAGGAGATCATGATTAATTAAGGTGGGTGTATGCATGAAGGAGCATCTAGAACATTTCCATTTGTAAATATGGAATAAAATGGGGATAAAATTTCTATGTTTTTTTAGTTAAAATTAGGATAAAAAAGTAGGGAATAAAGCTTCTAGCTTTAAGTCATTGTGTAAAAAAGGAAAAATCTTTCTTTTCCTAGGAGATAAGTCTTATCTATCCTTTATGTACATATCCATTATCATTATAAGAAAAGGTAGCAGCTGAGCTCTCAGCAGAGAGAGGCAGAGAGAGAGCGAGTGTGAGAAGTTTTATGGTTGGGAGCCTTCGGGCAGTTTGTAAAGGGCCATCAATTCTAATTATCTGGCCAACACAAGTTTGTAAGTAATTTG